>VZTB01001727.1:806273-928558 GCA_013397245.1 Thryothorus ludovicianus
GCTCCCTGGTGGCCGGCGGCCGCGCCGTGTGAATTCCCGTAAATTCCCGAATTTTACGTGAGAGGAAGGGAGCGTGAGGCACGCGTAGGGCATGGCACAGGCAGTGTAGCAGAGTAAGAGATGAAGCTGGGGTTGAGAGCTGTTTAAAGTCTGTGTTAGAGCGATTCGTGGCGTGGGTGATGTGCGCTTCCCTGGGGGTTTAGGCATGTGCTTGGAAACGAAACTTTGTCTTTGATGACATGCATTAAAAAATGGTCATGCCTGCTCACCAACCTGCTTAAAGGTACGTGGAGTAAAGGAAAGTAAGGAAACCTGAGACTTGCTGGTGGGAGAGGATGAATCTTGTCGACCTCTTGGTGACTGATGCCAGACCTGGATCTCAGCACTGTGAGCCAGACTGTGCTGCTTCTGCAGTAAAGCACAGGTGAGCACCACAGGGTGAGAACTGGTGCTTTGGGCAGAATTTAAATTTCCCCCCCCCGCATTAATCTAGAGTCAGACTAAAGCTTCTGTTCTCCATGAAAAGATCCAGTCTTGATTTGGAAACACCACGCAAAGATTAAAAAACTTTCTCTGTGTACCTTGCTTCTTAGGTTAATCACCTTGTAGATTACACCTTTGTCTGATTTCGCAAATTAGTTCTCTTGGCTTGAACTACAGAGTTTTTCTGGTGTGTGTGTGCCTTTCTTTACTGTGTTAAAGATCTCTCAAATTTAATTTTCTTCTTTTGAAGGATTGATGTACTCTAACTGATTCATCTCTTTAGTCTTCCTTTTGATAGCCTAAACAGCTGTAGCTCCACAGGCCTCTCCTGCAAAGTATTTTCTTGAGCTTTCACCTTTTCTTTGTGATGCTTTATAACCCCTCCCAAGTGCTTAAACAAAGACCTAAGAAGCAAGCTCTTCTTCCACTGCTGCCTTCCCCTGCAGCACAGTGCAGAAACAGGGCCTATGCTGCACACTCATTTTGCTTCTTCAGATGTGTCTGTAGTGTCTTAAAAATTCAAATTCTTTGCTTTCCAGAATACGCTGTTGAGCTGCAGGGTTTATGCTTGCTATTCTAGCATTTATTGTATTGCATTTGCTTGAGTGCAAACTGAATTACTGAACTGAATTTACTTGTTATCAAGTGATTTTACTCTTTGTCAGTCTCAGGATGTTAAACATACATGTGTATGCATCAGATGTACAAACGTGTGCTAGGTACTGTTTTATTTCATAGAAGAGGGAGGGAAAAGACCTCTTTTTCTTTAGGGGCTGTGTACCCAGAATGACACCCTGCAGAGCCCCACTAGAAATTTCCTCAGCTGATAATGTTTCCCCAGTGAGTTTGCCAGATTAGCCATTTTTGAGTGCCTGTGTTGTGCTTTCATTGTTGCTGGGTACGAGCTCCATTTAGAAGTGCAGTACCCTGCAGCTCTGTGTCAAGCGCTCTGCGGAAATTGTTGCACTTCCATGATAATCACTGGTAATCAATCCTGCAGTCTCAGAGCGTACAATCAGGTTTGTGAGCTGCTATTTCCTGTATAATCAGACAGGCCAGCCCTACTTATGTGTTCATCCTTTCATTCTTTATTGATTGCATTGCATGGATTTTGCCAGTATCTTGCCATGCACTGAGGGTAATAATTACTGATGTCAACCCAATCTCCTCTTCAGTGAGAATCAGTACAATACTTCAGTCTCCTGGCCTGTTCCCAGTTGTTTGAAGGGGAATCTCTTTTCAAGTGTAATCAGAAGAGGTATGAAATTAGATACTACTGCAGCCCCTAAGTCTCATGAGCAGCTTGATGCCAAAGGCCTGGATAAATGAAAAGTAATCATGACACTGATACTGTTCTGGTTTGTTGATCCACGAGAACATCTTGTGTCTTTAAACCTCTATTTGACCTTCACATTACAATAGAAATTTTACTCTTTAAAACTGTAGTCTGGAAGGGTAAATACTGTACTCTTTCTATGGCGGTGTGTTTTGCATAATCCTTAGTAGGTATTGAAACTCCATTTTTATTCTTACTGGTGTATTTATTTTCTTCATATGGACAGTGCAGAGTAACTGAGGGACTGTCTGTATCATTTTACCAGACTCTAATCTTTAACTGGGTTGTAACCAATTAATCTGACTAGGAACAGACACACAGTTATCAGAGCAAACAGCCATCTGTTCATATCCTCCCTTTTAACCACAAAGTAGTCTGAGAGATGTAGGGCAGGAAAGAATGGGCAGATAAACTGGTCTCCAGAATGATCCTCCAAAGAATCTTATCTTCATTTCCAGGAGAAAGGGATATGGATTGAATCCTCAAATCACATTTGTAAAGAGGAATTTCATAATTAATTTCCTTCTGCTTTGCCTGATTCTCTGCAATTGCAGCTGTACCTTTTGCTAACTGGGATACTTCTGTTTCAGTGGTGAGCAGCTTGCCATTACCAAACCCTACAGATAGGTGCAGGCAGCCATCTTAGATTTCACAGTATGGCTTGGCCCTACCCATTAGTATCTATAAAAATAATTTGAGAGTTTTGGAAAATTGAAGATGAACACATGCAAAATAAAGAGTTAATTAGAGAGTGAGTTTTTTGGAGGGTTACTTGTTTTTTATTTAGGATTTTTTTTCAGATCTAAATAATCAAAAAGCCTTTTTTTTAAATTTATTTTTAAAAATTTGGAATTATATTGCTACACTTAGGAGTTTACATTTGTGCTTAGTCTCCTGAGGCATGCACCAGGGTGGCTTGTAGTGATGACTGTACTTGTGGGTATTCCTAGAAATTTTGGACAGGAGCGAAAATCTTACTGACTGTGGACAGCAATTTCATTATTGATTGAAATGGAAGGTCACTTAGTCATTGGTCTTCATAATGTGGTTGTTGAACAAGAGGAGAGGGTCTGATTTCAGTCGTTTTGGCAATTATTGGCTTTTTCAAATTCTGTGATACAATGTATCGCTTTTGTGCTCATGAAAAAGAGAAGCGTTTTGTACGACAGGTGCTTTGTGAACTTGAAAGAATGAGCTTGTTCCGCATCCTCCCCTGACTTTCCTGTTATTCCAGTCCCAGCTTTAAGTCCTTCCCTGAAGCACAGACTCAGCAGCACGTTGGATGCAGGGCTGTGTGGTGACGTCAGTCAATTGCATGTGCGTCAGAGCTCTGAAATGCAATATGAGCTATTAAGTGAAACTCCTGGCTAAATTTGTGGCTACTCTTGATCTGTGGAGCTGCAGCTGTTTCCTCTGGTGGTGATGTCCCTTTGCTCTTGCACCCATACCCCGGGCCCACTGCTGTCACTGCTCTGCATGGGGTGCCTGTGGTGATGGCTCTGCTCTGTCACAGGGTGCAAAGCTGGTGTGCGCAGTGTAGGGATAATGGGCAACGTTGAAACGTTGCCACGAGGAAAGTTCCATTATGACATGGAAAAAAGTCATTCCCATGGGAGTGGCAGAGCTGGAAATGTGGTCGCTCAATCCACATTGAACCTCAAGTGGACAGGGCCCAGGATCTCAGTATCTACCATGGACTTACCCCTGTGTGAAAAATGTTTTGACTAGGTGTCCTCCGCATATTCTTTTCAGCCAAGATTTTATTTTTTTTTGGATGGTTCTTCTGCAGTCGTTAGTGTCCATTCCTCATAGCAAAGTTCATTCTGGCTCTCTGGATGACAGAAGTCATGTTTTCACCACAAGATGATTAAGAAGTGTCTTTATTTTTCTCTCTGAAAATTACCCTTTTTTCAGGCTTTTTATCTTGGTGGCTATACCTGGGAAATCACTCAGATTCCCAGAGTAGATGTATTCTTGTCTACTTTCCCAGGTGTGAGTTAAAGCCTTAGGCTGGAATACACGCTCTAGAGCATGAGGAGTTAACAGTGATCATTAAAAGAGGTGATTTTGAACTAACGGGTGTGTTCTACACTAATGTGAATCTCTCGTTTAGTTCAAATTACAGTAGTTAAAATCCAAATAGTAAATATTACTTTAAGGTACTGAAGCAATAGCTGCATTTCTGGCTTCCTTGCTGGGAGTTAGTGGTTTAGGTAATTGGGTTCATTGCTATTTGGAGCATAATCAGCAAGCATTCATTCTCCATACAGCCAGCATATAAAATTTGCAAGAGCTGCATACCGTGCATGCTCAATCAGTATAAATCATTTAGCAGCCCACATAATGGATGTCTGGCTTTTGGACTAAAAAATCCACTTGGTAATACAGGCAAATGAGTCATGAACAAGACTTCCAGTTATATATAAAATTATTATATTCACAAGAGACTCTGCAAGCTGAAGAGATTTTAGCTTTCCAGACAGCAAAGGGGAAGATGAAATGCTGTTACAGTATTTTCATTTATTCTGAGTCTTTTTGTTCAGTACCAAGATGGCATTTTGTTCACTTAGTAATTCTTGCTGCCATAGCCCAGCTCGAGTCTTTTGAGGGACTGGAGAATATTCTTCTGTGAGAGTTCATGGTAGTGATGAACAGATGTAAGCAGCTCTTTTTGAAAGTAAGTTTGCAGCAGTGTTTAACAACTGCAGAATCTTCCCTGCCTGAATTGGAAGCTGGTGAATCTCCTCTGTGCCTAAGGAGCAGTGTGCAGTTGCTGTGGGAGTCAGAGCCTTACTAATAATTCAGCAGAGATTTCCTGAGACTATCAGAGTGTGTCCCTCATTTAGACCACTGACATGAGAGCAGGAGTGTGCTGGCTGAGTATCAGCAGCTGCAAGGGAGGCAGATGATGAGCTTACTCCTTGCCAGTGGGTGTCATACCCCTAAAACCTTTTCACTCAGTATCTCTCTCTGCCAGTCAGTAAATGCCATGAGCAATGAGGCATAGATTTGAGCTCACTTTCTCTCCTTCCTTGAATAGCTCCTGTGTAATAGGAGAGGAAACATTGTCCCCTTCCATTGTAAACCCTTCCTCTTGCTTTCAAAGTCACAACATTAAGGAATCAGTCAAATACCTTACAACTTCTTATTTGAAATAAGACCCTGTTTAGCCTCCCTCTGCAGATAAAATCTCTCATCACTATGCATGATTTTTCCTGAATATTGTCTTGACTCTCAGAAAATTTTCTTCTCTTGACATTTTCCCATTCTCTCTCCCATGCTTGTTTGTGCACCTATATCACAGATGAAATAGGCACTTAAAATCTTTGTAAGCATGACCTTTAGCTGGTTTGTTGCAGAGAATAAAATGCCATGGGTCAAACTCTTAAGGTTTGCCTGGGTTGTCTTGTTAAGCAGAATTTGGCCCTGTAAGTGCTAGAGAAAAAGAGGTTAATTTTTGTAATTTGTAATTTGAATTGAAGGTGTGAGGTGGTCATTTTTTGGTTGGTTGATTGGTTAAGAGGTTTGGGGGTTTTTGTTGTGTTTTTTTTTTTTTTCTTTGTTTGCTTGTTTTGGGGACTTCAAAGCAAAAAGCACTGATCAGGAGTTTTGAGTCATCCTTGAAGAGCCTGGGAAACTCTATCAGTTACATTAAAATAAGAGAAGAGGGAAGAGGCTCTCTTGGGTTTTATAATGTATGTACTGGTACTCTGCACTTGTTTCCAGTCCAGAGTCTCCAAGTGCTCCATAATGATAGAGAGCTAGCACTACTTGCTGCATCAGAAAGGAATCTTGCTCCCACAGAAAAATGCAGTTATGGAAATCTGTCTTTTTAATGCTGCCACAAAAGCATAAAGCATTTTGCAAAGATCAGGTCTCCCCAGATTCACAGTTTTAGCTTGAAGTAAGATAAGAAATCCATGAGCAATAACAATTGCTCATGGATGTATAAAGGAGAAGGAGGAATAAGAGAACGTGGATTAGAGATCAAAGCTGTAACACTTTGTAAATGGTAATATGAGAACCTCCTCTGGGTCATGGATCTTTTTCGTTTGATTTGTCTTTCCTTCCTGACTAGCAGATAGGGTTGTCTATGCATAATTCTGTTTCTCTCTTCTTCCTCCACCTCTTTTCTTATGCCTAGAAACTCCTGCTTGCAGGTCAGGGTGATGTGAGCTCGCTGCTTACCTGCTGTACAGTATAAGGATAGAAAGAGCCCTGCCTGAAAGGGTGATGAGTAATTTGTGTGAATCTCACTAAACCCAGCCTCCAATTCAATTGTTCTTCAGTGCTAATAGAAATGATTTCTCATTTACATGGACAGTCTTGAGGTGACAATCAGACTCAAAGCTGCCTGTTTGAAAAAAAATTGAGGTTTGTCCCTAGGACATAGTGTATACACAGCTGCTTCAAAAAGCCATCCTGGGATGGCTGATTGTGGAATCAGTTCATACTGAGGTGTCATCAGTATCTCTGCCCTGTCTTCCATTGTGCTACAGCTTCAAAGCATTGAGCAACAACAAATGTGAAAGACTTCAGGGAGCTAGTGAAATTCAGCAAAGTGCATTAAAAATGGAGGAAGAACAGTCTTTGGTAGAACAATTAATTAGATTAACAACTAGCCATATTTTTTCATTTTCTTTCTAGATGGGGAACAAAGAGATGACATAGACTTTTATTCCAGAAAAGTCACTCTCCATTGAGAGAAAAAGGTCTTCCTAAACTTTGCTGGTCACAGAAGGCAAGGAAGGGTAATTGATGAACCATCATGCAGATGTTTACAGAGCTATTAAGATTTATGTGTGAAGACTGTTCAACCATGAAGATGCAGTGTTTGTAACTGATGGGCTGGGTCCATGCGAGACAACCTTTTAAATTTCTCCTCCTGTCAGTGTAATCCCTCAGAACTGAGAATGAACTGCCAATTACCCACCTGCAGTTCTTGGGTAGTACAGTACTCAGTGCAATGGTCTAGGCTATTTTTTCTTATGTGATTTTTTTTTTTCTTTTTTTCTGTTAGAAATAACATGTCCAAGTCTATGACTGGACTGATACAGAAAGATGAAGTCACCATGTACATGATGTACCATGTACATGTATAACAGAGTCCTGGAATAGAACATGAAAATATTTTGGTGTTGAGCTATTACAGTGTTTGTGTTGGTTAATTTAATGTTTTGTGTCTGTGTGTTTGAGATTGGTGGCACTGCCAGGGACTCTGGTACTGACCTAGAAGAATAGTCAGCATGAACTGTCAAGTATCAGGCACTACAGCTAAGGGATATTTATTACTTTTATACTCTGAAGGCATTAAAGACCTTGAATGAACAGTTTGTGTGGTGACTTCAAGTAAAAGGTAATACAAAAAAAAGCTAATTTATTTTCTGTAAGCATGAGGGAAAAACGGGAAGAAGAGTGTAATATTTTTAGGATATTGGAGAGACACAGTTGATACAGTCTCAGTGTTTTAAATTAGTCTGGTGCTGAATATGTACCAGCTAAGTAAGGAAAAAGATATTTTCTGTACTGGAGAAGAAACATAAGCAAGACTTTAATTAAAATTTAATCAAATTTAGACTTTAGTCAATTTCTAAAAAAAAACATAGTTACGTACCTACTAAATCACTTTAATTCTTGACAGATAATGTTGTACTAAGGAAAATATAGTGGGATTGTAATTGAGTTTAGGGATAATATACTTTGTGAGAAACCAGATTATTAGGATGATTTTTCAACTTGACTTAATCGGTTACCCTGTGAGGTTCCTGTCCTTAGACTGTGGCAGGCTGGACTGCCTCACTGACTTGAAATCTTTGTTCCACCTGAAATGTGCCCTGCTCTTGTACCTCCCTTTGCTAAGGTGTCCTATGGCTATTTATTTGCAGTCGTTTTGCTTCATTAGACAAAAATCAGGCTTGTGAAGTGGAGGGATGGCATAACATCCTGATGTTATGCCATTATCCCAGTTTTTAATGACACATGGCTGTCTTGAGACAATTTGTTATTTCTATACTGCTTTTTAAGGTCACTACTTAACCAAGGTAAGCAAATACCTTGAGTAGATGTTCTGACACCCAGATCAGCTTTCAGGATTCACAAATTATCAGAGGACAAGTCCAAATCTGTCTGAAGAAACCATTGAGACTAATTGTGAAGATGAAGCACACTATGATATTACACAGTACAAGCCAAAGCAAGGCGAGGTGCAGAGTTAGGCAGGGCTCTTACGTCAGCAGTGAAACTGCCCATAGTGCAAGTGAGAGCACTTGCTGAGAAAGCACCAGCATGCAAATATTTTTCTTCTTGCACACAGTTTTCAGATTCTTACTGAAGTCTTCCCTAGGACATTCATTTATAAGCAGAAGTGTGACCCAGTTTTGGGGGGATCTCAATCTTTAGCTTTTTTAGATTGTTTGCAGGCAATGCTTCTATTTAGATCTCATGTAATATCATGCTGGCTGCACACCTTGTGTAGCTGATGGCCTGAGGGAAGCTACTCTACCTACTTTCAAGCCAACTTTAATTCTTCACATTATCGAGGAAATGGACTGCTGAATGGAGGGGATTTTGCTCTGTGAAGAGCAGTGGGTTGCATTTGGATGTTAATAACATGTTCTATTAAATTTCAAGGCAGGAGTTGAAGAGCTAAAAACATTGTAGAAAGTTCAGCAATGTTTTTTGGCTGCTGCAGAATTCATGCAAAGAGCTTTGGCTGTATGGATCTGGGTAAGGTCCTAGAGGAACTTTAGCTTTTCTTATAGGCTGTGTTCTACTCCTCACTCTTTCTGTTTTAGTCTCTTTTATTTATTTTGTTTATTGAGAGTTAACAAGTCTCACTTATTTTGTAATACTGAATGCAGATTGTTTGACCCAAGACCTGCATATTGACTAGTTTTTTGAGGTATCTGGTACATAAAGTAATTAACAGTTAAACTGGCAACTCAAATAGAGAAGTTCTCGTGGCATGAAGACATAATGCAAATGTTAATAGCTTTTTTTTTTTTTTTTCAAAAGCAGTGCTCTCTTAAAGCCATAACAGGGAATAAATGTATTTTGAGATACCTGAGTAGGGAAGAATTCTGAAAGTGAGACATGAATTCAACTTAAAAGACTCAATGCTATTTGTGGTAAAGACCTGGGTACGTGACTGACGTAGCTGAGCATTGCACACCTTGCCCTGCAGGGTGAAAATTTCTGCCTCTAATTCTTGTACTTGGGCCACTGTATAAATCAGCAAGTCTTTTCCCTGCATGTATCATTGCAACATGCAAATAGGTGCCTATAGGATGGGAATTTACAGAATGCTGTGAATGGATGATTTTTGTCTGAGGTGCTGATTCAGCTCTTTCAGTGGGCTGACTGGTTGGATTGTCAGCCTTTTGAAACAAATAATATTTTCTTATGTAAGAGCTCCAGTGTTGTTCAAGGCCCCACAGTCCTGTTGAAGAGTTACCTATAATGTGTAACCTACAACAATTTGGCTGCTGTTGTGGCAATGTCACACATGGAATTAGGATTTGGTGGTGGAGGGGAAGAAGTAGGGGAAAGTAATGGGTAACTTTGTGCATGTGACCTACTTTAACTACTGATGATATCATAAAGAAGAGAAAAAATGCATGAAGAAATATTTCTTCCTCTTTGTCTATAAGCATATATAACACACTAGATATATTTCTGCATGCTTTTAAAAAATTCTCTGCAGCACTCTTTCCTCTGTGAGCATATAGAATTATGCATTAAGATGAAATTAATCCCTCATTTTGAAACATACAGGGTCAGCATGTGGCACAACTTTGCTCTAAGAAAGGGATTCAGACATTGTGGTCGCCACTAAAGAATGGCAGATTGTTGGCAGAATCTTTTTCCATTTGTTTCTGCAAGTGAAACAGTTAATAAATCAATCGTGCATTATTACTGGATTAGCAATCACACTCCCAAAGGCTACTAGCTGTTCTCACTCTTTCTCCTGAAGATTACTTTAAAATCCTCTCGAGGGACAAGATTCCTTTTGCCTTGCCTGGCATTAGCACCCTGGTGACCTACAGCCAAAGTCAATAGTCACTAAACTAGCTCTCTGTCATGGTGGAAGAACAGGCTGCCTTAACCAGATCCACTGTTTCTTAAGAAGAATTTAGTTTCTCCTGTCACGGCCTCCATTTTTTAATTCTTTCCTTTGTTAAAATTTTTTCCACCTCAGCCAGTCTGAAGCTGAACAGAAGGAAGTTTGCTACAATGAATCACTCAAGAGTCTGTTGTGGGGTCACACAGATTGGGAGAGTTTAGCAAGGCTGAAGACTGCAGAGGAGCTGGAACCAAGAAAATGAGGAGAAGGTGGGTACTTAACAAATTCTTTCTTTTTGGTTAATTAAGCTTATTTACCTCTTGACTGCTGCTGAGTGTGGTCTGTAAACCTGCCTGTTCCTCTTGGTCTGAAAGCAGAGAAACAGCACTGGAGACAGGTCATAAATTGATGAGAGGATTCATGGTCTGTGAGCTCTCCTTGCCTGCAGTTTCATACGATAGTTACTTAAAATTGCGTGTTGGACAAATAAAATAGAATAACACTTTTTTTGTTTTAAAATGCTCACCAATGAAATGGCTTAACTCAGCATTGACTCCTTATTTTGCCTCATAAGCTACTTTGTGTTTTCATGGCATTTGTTTCATTATCACTGGGATTCATTTACAAAAGCACTGGAGTATTTTATATGCAAAAAAAAAAAAATCAAAACATAAGATTACACTTAAGTTACCATATGCTTCATTTTTAAGGAGCAGTTATTTTTAAAATGTTTGGGTTTGAAATCTGAAATATATAGATACTAAAATATTTTGAATAGTAATGAATAGTCTTACAGTTTCATTGTGTTTTACTGCATGGAGGATTCATGTTAATATATCTGTATATTTTTCTTACAGCCTTGTAGGTTTTTTTGCTAACCTGTTACTAGACATGAAGGATGGTCTGGAGATTTAACTTCTTAGTATGCAGACAAAGATAACAGGATATGAACTGAAAGGTATAAGCAGCTCTTAAACTCTGCCTTGAACCCAATGATGCATGATTGTGCAAGTAATTTCTTCAAGTGCCTCCCAGTAAATATGCAGCCACAGTGTATTTGCAGCACTGTACTTTCTGATGTGATCAGCATAGTTATCTTCTGGGGTGAATGGTTAGATAAAAGAATGGGCTAGCATTCAGATCAGGGCTCACTGTGTCTCACTCTTAAGGTGTTATGACTGTTTCATTCACAACTGTTATTTCCTCAATTCACCAAAATTTAAATTTACAGTGTTTCTTTTCTAGAAACTGCAAACAAAAGTGGTGGACAAGAAGTGTGGGTGGGGTTAATGTGGGAAAGCAAGGACCGATGCACCTGAACCAGAAAGAACAGTTGAATGTTTGAACATTGAATTGAAAAATTAGAGGAGTCTTTCCCAGTCAGCTCAAGTAATTTTTTTCTATGTGTAGGGAGAGCAATAATGTGAAAAACAAAATCTGGGAGACACCCAGATTGAAAGCAAACTTTGATTTGTACCAAGAACTTCCTTAAATGAAGACCTAAATGGGCCAACTTGCTACCATTTAGTCCTCCCCCTCACCTAAAACTTATTTCTCTGTGGACAGTCTCAGCTCACAAGACTGCATTGAAAATTCAGGTCATGGGCTCATCATTGTGCATGGAGTATTTTGCTGGCTTTCAAACCACCCCTTCCCTTTCTGCTTTTCAAACAATGTTTTTCTGGCTGCTGAAAGTTCTACTTGATGATGTGTTCACTGACAGACTTGCTGCCTGTCTATGAGTGCTGGAGTTGCAGACCAGCAGACCATGCACTTGGTCCCCACTGTTGTCATGCCAAGCACAAAACATGATGCAGGAACCAGAGGGCTCACATGACATTTCTCTAATGCTGGGTTGCTTTCTTGCAGACTCAGAACACTTACTCACTTACTATGTGAAATTTTATTTGTACTCTTTGGGTTTCAGCTTCTCTTAAAATAGAGTACTAAAATTTTGCTTGCTGTTTAAAAAACATGGAAAAAATGCAGTGCAAGTGCAAATATGACAATACTGCAGCTACTTGTGAAATGATATGACTGTTTTAGATGAAACATAATTAAGAAAATAGAGAGGTCTTAAGATAATTTTCAGTCTTTTAAAGCTATGAAACCCTGTAGTGTTCAGGACCTTTTGGTAGCATACCACTACCTTACACTTTTCTTTTTAAAAAGAAAGAAATTAATGTGCTGTGTAAACATTTGCATCTAAACTTGTCAGGATGATGTCAGGAAAGATCAGTCAGAGAATAATAGACTCAAAGGTCTGTGGCCACGAGGAAAATCTACATTAATTTCCTGTTTTGTTTTTGTGGTTTTTTTAAACCATCTTGGGCAAGGTGCTTTGTCAACAAGGTATCTCAGGACCTAGGCTACCTCTTTACAGAGGAGGCATTGTAATGATGAGTACATGAGGGACAGTGAGGTGCCTCATTGCTGCTCTGATGGGAACCATGTGAGTACCTGCAGTGGTCACCTGCTCTCCCTGTAGCAGACCCTGCCTTGAGGAAGGTGGCTTCATATTTGGATAGATGATGAGTAATATTTCAGCATTGTAGGTTGGTTCCCAGGCTAATGTTTAGGAGGCAACAGGAAATCATGTGTTCACAAACAGACAAATTTGAAATGCTGAGCCATATTGCCAAGCTGGAGGAAGATGCAGTGCTTCCATCTTGTGGTGGGTACTCCATTATTTTTCTTCATTGTCAGTATAGCCTCAGGACACTGGAATTGTGAGCCATGACTAGGTTTTAGAGGTGCTGTTGTAATACAAATAGTACTGCTACCACTAAGCAGCTTTCTTTTAAATGGTGGTCTTCACAGCAAAACCCCAAACCCAAGTTAATTACAGGAGGCTGGGGAATGTGGAATTATTTCAATTAGACCAGGACAGCAACCCTCTGTCCAGAAAAACAGTTTTAAGCACAACTCTGCTGGAGCAAGTTCCATCCAGTTCATTAAGACCAAGTGTTAATACCACAGCCAGATCCTAAACTGTTTTTTAAAACTATCTTTTCTATTAGATACTGTTGTCTGAAGAGCTGCTCTGCATTTGCTTGATAGCAGCTCTTTTTCCTCCCCTGCCCAGCCAAGCTGAGAACAGTAGCTGTCACCTAATGGTGACTCTGCGCTCTGCACCTGCCCTGGTGTGGGAAGTCAGAGTTTGTAAACCTTCTTTCATGCTCTTGAGATAATTTCCCATCTAATGTGTGCTTTTGTGCTGGTTTCATTGGATAAACATCGGTAGAGGAAAACATATGTATGCCTGTCATTAGGGTTAGTAGTTACAATTTATTTATGGTGCCTTCTAATTCTTGACATTTTGTGGGACCAATGGATATCTTATGTTCCACGAATATTTAAGCAAGCTCTATCTGAAGATGATGATTTTGTAGTTTTTTTCCTTATGAGTACTGACCTCTTAGTTTTGTTCTGCCAAGTGAGACCTATTGGATTTTGTACCTGCTGCTCCTTCACCTGTTTAGAAATGAGTCTGGATGTGATTACTATCATACTTCCATAGCCAATGATTCCTCACAGGACTGAGGTTAGGCTTTTGAAACAAATGAAATTTGTAGTCACTCAAGTTATGTCAATTCGAATGGAAAATTTAAACTTCAGTTGTTCTAAAGATCAGTACAGGGTTAATATTGATGAAATGTTGCAATCCCTGATTTCTTAAGCCTCCTAAGAGTGGATTGCATCCACAGTGGCATCTTCTTGGTCTCAAACAGCTTTGAGACAGCAATTCTTGGCTTTAATTTGAGTTGCAAGTATCCCATTTCCTGAATGGATGTTAACTTTAAGAAATGAGTACTGCCCAACTGTCCACAGCCTATGGGCACAAGAAACAATTTATCTGTTTGACAGTATTAGGAACAGAGGAAGCTGATATAAGGCTGAGGAGGAAAAAGACTGAAAGAAAAAAGAGATGGAACAAGTTGATGATGGCATGGAGATGAGAAATAAGCAATAGGGGGGTATTCTTTATGAAATGGGATTGATGGGATTAAAGAAACCCTAGGAAAGCAATAGTGAGGAGATATAAAATATGTTTGTATCTAATAAATATGAGCACAGAAGTGAAAGGACTTGGGAGGAAAAAGAAAGCAAAATAAAGAGAATATATAATGAAAAAGGTCTTGCTGAGCTGACAGAAAAATGTCCCTGGAGGAGAAGAATGCAAAATTATAAAGAATTGGGTATTTTCACTAGCTTGAGGCAAAGCACAAGTTCTGGCGACAAGGGAAATGAAATTCTTTAGAAGAAGGAAAAAGCAAATTTTCAAATAGAATAGAACTGACATAGATTTAGAGTTAGTTTCAAGTGTTATTCTATTGAGAGTTGGTTGATCAGATATTATACTGAAATACTTATTTTGATTTTCCTGGGAAGCAAAATCACTGAGGAATTTGCTGTAATCTTTTAATAGTTTTTTTTACAAAGGTCTCATGTTCCCATTACCGTTACTGGATGGTATGGTGAATGATCCAGAGAGCCTGACACCCAAGGATTTGTGTTTTCTTCGACATGGGTATGCCTGCAACAAAGAGGAAAAACGCCCCAGACAACTTGAGGCAGGCTGAATGTAGTATTGTTGTATGGTGGTTGAAGTGGCACAAGACTCTGTTCTGCGTGTGTCTGGGTAATGTTAGAGCTGAAACCTCTGCTGTTGTCATTGCTCCTCTTTCATGTGTACATGATGGCAGTCAGGTGCATGACTGTAGTGCAAATGTGTCAGAACTAGACCTCATAGATGTGAGAACAATGCCAACACTTAAAGGAATGTGTTAAGTAATAATGAAGAATATTTAATTTTCTGTGTACTGGCTCCTGCTTTTCCACCCACTGACACAGCTTTGTGTCTCACTAGTCCTGGTTAATGCTGGGAAACTACATGCCAGAATCAAACATGCCATTTTTGCAGGGCTGGCTACTGAGGGAAACCTGAGCTCCTGAAAGCCTTCCTTCACTTTATATGGAACTCATAATCTGGGCAGTCTAATTTTTGTTGACAGGAACAAGGTTACAGTTAGATGATAATCTTATTTTCCAGCACAGTGAAGACCATAAAAAGAGTGGGTTTGGAAATGGCTTTCTCTCTTTCTAGAAGAGGAATTGCTTTTTGGGCTAAGTTTTGTTGAGACCAAAAGATTTATTTTCAGGTATCTCAAATGTCTTAGCATAAACGGTTATAGAAAGATCTTTCCAGAACAAGACTTGGAATATAAAAATATTGTTTTAAGTAAAAAGGATAAAACTGCATTTTAGTCCTTCATGAGCCTGGTAAGTGGTGTTTTCAATTTTTAAAGTAACTTTCTTAGAGTATCTTATCCTAATGCAGGAAAATAAACCCCATCAATTCAAACTGGTACTGACCCCCACCTCATCATAACCTCCTTTCAGGCAATTGTAGCGAGCAGTAAGGTCACCCCTGAGCCTCCTTTTTTCCAGACTAAACAGCTCCCTCAGCCGCTCCTCATAGGACTTATTCTCTAGACTCTTCCCCAGCTCCATTGCCTTTCTCTGGACATGAAAAGTGATAAAAGTATGATGTTTTCTGTTTGTTTGCTCTATTCCTGACAATGCAACTGCTGGCAAATTAAAGGCCAGGTAGACTATTGGAAAAAGACATGTTTAGGGAGAAGATGTAAGATATTAGACAGACCCTCTATAGTGGGATGGTTCTCTGCCTAATTATAAACAACTTTATCCGTAGACACTCATAGGCATCCTTTTGGATACTGAAACCCCAGTGCCAATATTCGTTATGAAATAGAACTTTCTGTGATGTTATGGTTTTGTAATTCATTTGGGGGTTTTCTTATAGAGATTGTGGAGGTGATATGTTAATAGGATATAACAGATACACAGATATTGGAAACTATGATGCTTTTACCATACTGGATATTCGGCACTTTGTCAGCATGGAACAAAAATCTGCATATCCCAGACAGAGCTGTTCTGTTTCTTTGACTGTTTCATTGCTTGGCAAAGTTAATTGTACACAAGCACAGCATGATTTTCCCTAGATGCTTCCTTTTGAGCTGAGGGAAAACACTTGATAAAGGACAAAAAGACTGGTTTGCAGCAGATCAGTCAAAGTAAATCCTATTTTAATTGGAAAATACGGAGCCATTTATTCTTAGTTAATCATGTTGCCTGCTAAATACATGCCTTCTATCTCCAGCCACTTCAGCACAAGTCTCTTTAATCTTTGTGTGTATGTTTAGAAATGAAAAAGTTTGTGTTTATTTTTTGTACTGCAGAGTTACTAAACTGCTTTTGCTTAGATTTGATACTTATCTTTTTAAAGACTATGGAAATTACCAGCTTGAAATGTGAATTTCAAAGCTCCTCGCAACTGATACTGTAGAATTATCAGGAGATAAGGGGAGATGAAAGGAACTTTCAATAGAATGTTTATTCATTTTTCTTCTTACCTTTGATTATTAGTTACCTACAAGGAGAACTCTTTCCATAAGGACACTGTGCTAGCATTTTGGACATCCAGACTGTTGTCCTTGGATGGTGTTTTGTCAGTAGTCTCCAGTGGCTTCCTTGCCTTTTTTTTTTTTTTACTGGAAACTACCTTACCTTCATTTGTACTTGTGTGACTATTGAAACATTCAGTTTAAAAATGAAATAAAATATGTTCACACTTCACTAGGTCCAACCCTTTTTGCAAATCTGTTTTGGAGTGTAATCCTGTGAGTTACTGGATTGTGCAGGGTATAAACCTCTGCCATGGGGCTGTGGTTGTGAGAAGCAGAGCTAGAAACCTGTGCCAGTGGATATTCTGTTGAAGGAACAATGACAAGGAACAGCAGCCTGAAAATACAGATTTTCTTTAGAATTAAAATTCTTGCCATTTTTTCAGAGAGTCCTCTGAGTATCTTCTCTTACAATGAAGGTGATAGTCCCATGCTTAGGTGATTCCAGGTTCCAGTTTTATTAGAAGTATGTGCCCTGCATATCATAAAGGAGTTGAACAGGTTGTACCTAAATTTGGAAGAGGGTGCATAAATAGATGGTGTTTATTCTTTCAGCATCTGATTCAAAGACCTTTTAAATGTAGTAGAAGGTCACAACCGACTTCAGTGAACACTAAGCCAGCAACTCCCAATCAACGATACCATCACTGCAAGACTGTAATCAAGTGGATAGAGGTGCTTTTGCAAAGGATACCAATCATCATATAGCTCAGCCTGATTTCTTATCCCAGCTCCCTCATCAGCATGACTGCTTTCATCTTTCTGCCTAGCTTTGAAATAGCCTGAAGCATCATAAAATCCCTCAACCCTATGCCCTTTGTTGCATATAAGTGTATTCTTTGACAGACTGCCTGGAACAGACATAGCATTGAAGTCTAGATAAATAGGAATGTTTTGAGGTTCTTTTGTTGCTGTTGTTTTTATTTTGTGTAGGAGGATGGTATGTTTTGTTGATTTAAGATGTTTCGGGAATTTTAGAGACTTTTTAGTGGTGCATTTGGTCTTTGAAAGCAGCTGGATTATTTTCTCTCTAAACTTGCCAAATGGAATTTATTCCACAAACCCTTTGGCATTTTCCAGAATATACTGCCAACCCTGATTTTTTAAAATAACTGTAGCTTTCTTTCCTTTTGCTGTCTGTCATCTTGTTTTCCGGGTATTTTGGTATAGAATAAAAGCTTGAAAACATATGCATAAGGTGGGCACATTTCAAAAAGAAATTTGAGTTTTTAAAGAAAAATGGGACGAGAAGCAAAAGCATAACAGAACACAGACCTGCCGGGCATATAGGATCAAATGTAGATCATGTGTTTCATGCTGTGGCATGTAGAGAAATCTCAGAATTCACTTGAAGCCAGCAATTCAGCATATCAAAATTGTTTTGTGAAAATTAAAAATCATGAAATATTGCTGTCTATACAGTGAACACAGCTATTTTGTGGATCAGTTTCCTATGCAAATGATTTTAAATTTGCTTGTCTTGGTCTTTTCAACAGGGGTCTAATGCAGAGTTCCTAGTGAAATAGGAAGGAATCCTCATTTTGAGCACTTTTGAATGTCACCACAAATATTTCTGCTGAGTACTGTAAATGGCAAGTCCAAAACTGTTAGAAAAGACCTCCCTAATCAAACATGATACAGAGGATACAGCTGCAACTCATAAACCCTGCAACACATAACCTTACTTTTTTTTACCATTTATCTGGATGCTTGTATTGTATTGAAAAATCTTAGGAGAGAACAGTGATGATAAGCAAGCTAATAATGCCCTTAAAGACGCAATGCATGGAAAACTGCTGCCTGCTTTGCAGTCTTATCATACACTGGAGTTAGGATTGATAACTACTCCTTCAGAGGGAGAACTATGTCTTGTCATTGCTGAGCAAGGAACAGGAACATTCAGTCTCAGGGGATGTGCCAAACATTTCTGATGTAGCTTGGGAATATACATGTACACATCAGGTTCTTGCGCAGTGCTGCCTGGCCCAGATGTCATGAATCATTGGCAAGGTTTGATTCATGGTCCTGGCATTCTCCCTACAGGTCTCTTGTGTGCTGGGATGTCTCCAGTCAGTGCTAATCAGTGGGGATGACATTTTCTCCACACTAACACTGGATTGCCAACTTCCCAGCAGGCAGAACAGCTTAGAAAAAGGAAGTCCTCCTAACTTTTTATTGACTCTGTGTGAATACTGGTGGGGACTGAGCACCTTCAAAATGGTTCCAATACCCTTGTCTTAATGATCCATCCACCCAGAATGTTGTATTTATTGCCAGTTAACCTAAATCCCTCATAAGATAAATCAAATAATAATATATTTACATAAGCCAAATACAGACAGCAAAGTTAGTAGGTGTATAAGCAAGCCAAAAGAAATAAAAGCAAATCTTGATATCCATCCTTTACTTAAGCTCATCTCCAGCTAGCAAGCAGTCAGAATACTTTGGTGCTTTATGACTGCAATCTAGTTCTTGGACAAAGCCCACTACTTTGGATTTAAATGTCAGTGAAAACCCCCTATATTTACAGGTTACATGCATGTGGTAAGTGGCCAAACTTTTCTTGGAATTCTGTTCAGATTCAAGCATTCTGCCTCTTTTCCTTAGTGTTTTCCTGTAATTCATCACTTTCTTAGAGGTCAATTTAAATATACAGGACACGTAACAGTTCACCTTACTGCAGAAATGCTGATGTATTTCAGATGTTAGTTAGACAGTGTTCTCCTTTCCAGATGACATACAGGCTGGTTCCTTCACTGGACTATAAATGTATCTTTATCCCACTGTGAGATAAACTTTCTTTCATCTGACTGATGATGCACAAACCTCAATACGTAGTTTTTCACAAAGCCATGTCCTTATACCAACAGTACTACCAGGTACAGGCATGTAAGAGAGATCAAAAGTTAGGTGCATTTCCAATTCTTGAGGCTCATCATGTCAATAACCAGCACCTTTGGTGAGACACTGGATTTGAGATCAAGGGTTCCCAGGCCTTGAGAGATCCAGTGACAAGTTATTTTCTGAACCAGCAGATGGAAAGGATTTACTATAGTGATCAACCTTTCAGGTGCTGTGCACAACTATTGAAACATTGTTACTAGCTACAGAAAAACTATTTTTCATGCTCTATTTATATATACCCAGGATAAAAGGAATTTCTACATAATTTAAGGGAGGGAAGGAGTGCTTTTGTTGCTGCTGAGGAGTAGGGAATATACAGGATGGTCTTGGATAAAAGGTGATTTTGTTGAATTATTTAGCAGTGATGCATTCCCTCCATCCAACAGGAATAAACACTGAGTCTGTGCCCTGGTTTTCCAGTGTGAGGGAGCTAGGTACTGTAGTAGTGTGGTATATGATGTGTTACAGAGGGCCTAGCTCAAAGATAAGAATGAAGTGTCACTGTGAAGACCCCTCTCCACTGTTTTGTAATGCTCAATAATGTTATGTGTCAGAACAAAAAAAGGTCTTTGAATTAGTACCTCTACTCTGTTCTTTATTAGCCCATGTAATTCCAGCTTCACACAACGGACTGAATATTATTGGAACTATGCTAGTGAGAGAAGAAAATAAAAAATAACATCTAAGTTGACTTTTTAGCTTATCTACATGCATGTACTGTTTTCCAATTTCTTTGCGTATGTACATAGATAAATTGATTGAAAGTCACTTTAAAATGGTGTACAGCATGGCATAATTGGTATTAAAAATAATCCTACCAAAAACTCGAATTTTACGAATTAATGTTTATTGTAACCTTTTTATTTACAATGGAAAAAAAGAAACTTTTTTACTTTCTCCTTTCCTCTTCTTCAGACCATGGCCCCTCTTCTTAAATATTATGTATGAAAGCCCAACTCCACAGAGGCCTTTAGTAAATACCCCATTGACTTCAGTGAAACTAAGATTTTCCCTGAATTTATAAAATGGTGGTTAAGCACTACTAAACCACACATGCCATAATGCACACCCAAAATGCGAGTGGTTTATTTTTGAGGACTGGCAAAAATGCTGTTGCTAGATCACAGGGTATTAAACCAGTGTTTCTGTTGTCAGATATCCAGCAGAACCATTGTTGCTATGCAGAGGAATGTTATTAAACATTCCACTCCCCAAACTTTCTTCATGTCAAAAAGAGAGCGTACCATTTAATATGTTGCTTTAGATTTTAAATATGTTTGCTTATTTGCCATGTTTTTGGAATTTACCTTTTATAAATATGACATGCATCTGCAATTGCCCAAAAATTGTCTTTTAACTTTGTTTCAAAATATCCCAACTTTGTGTACGAGCATTGAGCTATCCTATAGCTTCTGAAAATCTGCTATGAGCATCTCCAAAATGCTTCTGATTTGTTTCAGAAGACCTTTGTCTAGGTATAGAAATGTAAGAATCTTTGATTCTAAGACTTTCAATAAGGACATTTAACTGATTCTGAATGAAACCCCCTTAGGAACAGTAATAATTTTGTATAGATCACTTTACATTTCTATAAGTGGTACCATCTGAATTGGTCACTTCTGAATTGATGTAGATGTAAACTGCTCAATGATAACCAAAGAATCTGTATTTAATACCAACTTCAATCTGTACGGATCTGCCCAAGAACTGGAGCTCCTTCATAATGGGGCTCCTTCCAGTTTGCTAGGACACATGAAATAGACACAGATGCAGCAGAGTGGACACATTTAAGACTGCTAATGTGTTTTTTCTTGGATATACATGGATTGCCCAAAATTACAGGCCTTCTTCAGAATATGTTCAAACCAGATAGCTTTTTGTGAAGAACTTTGCTGACACACTAATGTTCACCTTGTGTCTTCCTATTTAAATGGATCTATATGTTTCATTTACTGAATTAAAGACTTCTTCCTGCAGGAACTCAATGTAGAAGGGAGGCTTCCTAAAGGTGTAGTTCTCCTTACAGTCAAAAGATGGTAGTACAATTTCTATTCCAAGCAACCCAGCGACACAGAGTAATAGCTATGCATCCATTGTTTGCACTTATAGGAAGGGATGGGGAAAGCAAAGAAAGGTGGGGCTCTGAAGATGAGATCCCAGCAGCCAGTTGTTGGTCAGGCATTGGTTTTGACCATGACCTTCTCTGGTAGTCAGTAATCCTGAATGTGGCCAAGTTTAATTGACTCTAGTACAGCCATCAAGCCACCTGGTGCCAGAATGGACATCTGTACTGAGGGGATTATTGAAAGGCTTAGGGGCTTGAGAGAGCATGAAATGTAAAACATTTATGAAAACAACTCTGATGTTTTCATAAAGTCTCTAAAACCAAAAACTTATGTAATTAAAGTAGCAAGTTTAATTAGATCTAACTATTGATTAGATCAATGTTAGTCTCAAAGTATTTTATACTAATAAACTATCTGTGGTGCAGATAGTTCATAGCAAGAAAATGATACTTCTATGGAAAATAGTACTAGAGTTTCCTTAATTTAAAAAGGAGAGAAGTTGCCACTAACTGCTCAAAACAGAGATGTAAGACAGGCTGTTCCATGACAAATGTGTGCTCTTCTAGCACATTTTATTTTCTAGGAATACAAAGCAAATAAGATGCTCATGCTGAATAAAATGAACTTGTTTTTTTTCACTAATCAGCAATGGGATTTCAATCTCATTTTGTCTGTAATGAATCCTGTGAGAGCAGTCGTTTGCCTGGGCATACTCCTGATTGTATCAGAATCTGGGAAACTAATTTTACACAGAGGATACATGATGTTCTTCAGCAAAGTAGGATCAGTAAGGATCTAATATCCCTAGCACAGAGATATTTAGATGCATATGGTGCTACATCTGAGCTGAGAAAGTAGAAACATGTCTGCACACAGCATGTGCAAAGATTGTAATGGAAAATTTATATCCTCGAGTAACATAATGAGTATTTCTGTACACACTGAAATGCTACTGTGAATCTGCTTAGAAGTAAGACTAATAATTTGATACAAGTGCTCAAATATAAATACAAGTGCTCTGCTTTTATATGGGTAATATCTGTTTCAGGAACTCCAGTTCTGCCAGTGCCTGTAAAAGTTATGCGTGGTCCTAACAGGTTAAGCTCAGACACCAGTACCAGGCACTGTATGGGGTCAGTGAAGAGCCTTCAGGCTCAGTGTAGAAGTAGCCAAAAGAAAACAGTGAGTACAGGAATTTGTCAAAATTTTCTTGCTTTCAGGAACCGAAGTACAGTTGAAAGCCACACATTATCACATTTTTCTACTGAGGACTCCCTTATGGATGTCATCCACTGCAGCAGGACTGTGTTTGGAAAAGACAAAACAAGTAGTGGTGTTTTTCAATTCTCTGGCTTCAGAGTGAAGGATACAATGAGAGCTATTGCCAAAAAGAAGCTTGGCAGATCAAGGCAGAGTCCCATCTCTGGAGTGGATATTGAGAGCATTATGCTGCAAAACAAAGGGTTTGTTTTGTGTTCCCTGATTTCAGGCCCAACCTGGGAACAGGAGAAAATTTGTGACTTCTAAGAGTTGAAATTTTACTTTCAGGCACTGGAGTTATCTGAGATGTGTCTAAATAATTCTCTCATTTCTCTGTATTATCTCTAGAAAATTACTGTAGAAACAGACTGACATTTTTGGCCCCTTCCCACCAAGCTAGAGCCCATTCATCTCTAGAAATCAAGGAATTCTCTGTGCATGGAGAATGACTTCTACAAAACCTGAAAGACATAAAAGATATTGCTAACATACAGCCTTGCAACTTTCCTTCCTCTTGCAATGATCTTTGTCTTAATTCACAGTGGTCTCTGGAGCATTCTGGTTATCTCTAGGAATTTATTTTTTCCAGCATGGCGTAGTGTATGGTTCCTAAATTATAAGTAATCCACTGAAATAGCTGATTTGGACTTGGCTGGTGGAAAAGATTGCTGATGAGTGTTTTGAATGAGTGCTTTTATAATTCCCATTTCCCTTGGAACCCCTACATGCACAGAAAGTTGCTCAGTTAATTCTAAATTGGAGGTAAAGCCATAAAAATTCTAACTAGCTGAATGCATCAGTCACATTGGAATTTAATTGTCTTGGTAGATAGTTTTGGTTTGTGTGTTTTGTTTCCTTATATTTAACAATTATAAAGACATTCCAAGTAAGTAGTGCTGTGGGAAGTTCCCTCTGGATATCCCTGGAGTCTGGAGACATCCATTTCAATTCAGAACTTCTAGGGCACAAATGGTGTCAGAGCAAGTGACAGCCTGTCTCCATACTGAGTAAATGAAGCAGGAGACCTAAGTGTAATTATTTCTTGTTCTTTTTTGGGCTCCTTGGTCTGAAAGGGATAAGTGGAAAAGTTGTGAATGCTGGTTATGGTGTTGATGTCAAAGTACTAAAATGCAGTGAGAATGGGGACCGTGGACAAGGCAAGGATTCAATGTGCCACCAGGTGTTCATTTGTTTTCCAAACAATGTTTGACTTCCCTTTTACAGGTTCACCTTCCCCTGTGTATATCAGCACCTGTTTCACCTGTCTTTTACTATGTCCTGCAGTAACTGTAAGCAAGCCAAACAATTTTGTTGAATAATAAAGGCAGGATAGACCACTTCAAGCAGGACACTACATGTGCAGTGTTCAAGAGACTTTTGCTAGATTTAATCTTGTCCACATGAGGTTAAAATCACTAATGGCTGTTAAAGGCAGAATGTATAGCACTGAAAAACAGGTCTTCCATGTGACTAAATCCATGAGACAGGCTAAGAAGCCGTGCTATGCCTCTTGGTTGCAGTGCTCTCTGGCCATGAAACACATTCAGCAGCACTTTTTCTCTCTTCCAAAATTATGTCAGTAGATGCAGTCCAGATCTTAGCAGAGAAACATGGAAATCCATAAAATTTTCTGCTTGAATTAGAAACCCTCTATTCTGTTGGAGCTTGCAGAATTGTTTGGACTTTTTGATTATAATGCTAGTGATTATGTATCTGAATTTCCTGGATAAAGTAGTGAGGCACAGATGAGGTTATTACCTTCCATTTCAATGGGTTGAGGCCAACTCTGTGAGTTTCAGTAAGGCAAACTGCTGAGCCTGCACTTCAGTCACAGCAACCCAAGGCAGTGCTACAGACAGTGCCAAGGCAGAGTGGCTGGAAAGCTGCCCAGTGGTGAATGACCTGGAGATGCTGGTCCCTGGTTGGATTTGTTCCCAGGTGGCTGAGAAGTTCCGTGACATCCTGGCCTGGATCAGCAATAGTGTGGCCAGCGGGACCAGGGCAGTGACTGTCCCTCTGCACTCAGCACTGGGGAGGCCTCACCTCAAATCCTGTGTTCACTTCTGGGCCGGTCACTACAAGACGGGCATGGAGGTGCTGGAGCATGTCCAGAGAAGGGCAATGACGTTGCTGAAGGGTCTAGAGCACAAGTCCTGTGAGGAGCAGCTGGGGGTATTTAGCCTGGAGAAAAGGAGACTTAGGAGGGAATCTTATCATTTTCTACAACTGCCTGAAAGGAGGATGTAGCGAGGTGGGGGTTGGTCTCTTCTCTCAGGCAACCAGTGTCAGGAAAAAAGGAAACAGCCTCGAGTTTTGCCATGAGAGGTTAGGTTGGATATTAGAAAAAATATCTTCACTGAAAGTGTTTAAGCATTGGAATAGGCTTCCCAGGGAAGTGGTGAAGTCACTATCTCTAGAAGTATTTAAAAAAACAGGTAGACTTAGTGCTTTGGTTTAGTGGTGGTATTTGGTCAAATGTTGGACTTGAGACCTTGGAGACCTTTTCCAGCTTTTATGATTTTATAATTTCTATACCGCTAGAACTATTTAATTTCAATGCTTGGTGACAAATTTGACTCTTCTGTTATCATTAATGCAGCCTCCTGTGGTGTAGCTGTATAGAACCAGTGAAGCTTCTATCTACTCTGGACCTACAAAGAAAGATTGATGGATAGCATTCTCATTTTGATGTTAAGTGGTAGCTTTTCAAGTAAGACCAATGTATTTGGTCTGGTGAAGTAAAAGAAAATCTGAAAGTGTTCGGAGTATTATGGACTGAAAAGTGAAATGCATTACTGCAATCTTTGTCATTAGAAACTTCCAAACCCAACATCCTGGTAGAGCAAGAAAAATCATCAGGTTACTAGAAGCTAGTAGAACTAGGAGATCATTTTAGATTCAAGACAACCTTGCCATAAGCACAGACAACTCAGAGACTTCTTGACGTTCTGATATAATAATGTTTGATCCAGTAAATGAGGGACCATTCTCAAATATTTATTAAAAAATAATCTTAAATTATGAGACCTATGGGTTTTGCATAGGAAAAAAGGCAAGATATCCTGGCTGGGACAGACTGTTAAATTCCTGTATTGGCGTCTTGCAGTTCTGTTGATTCTTTTTCTACATTGCTAAGCCGTCTTTGCAATAGACAGGCTTTTATTTAGCTAGTCACAAGGTTTACTTGAGGTGAAACACCTTGTTCAGAGAGGGTGCTTTGTATCTTACACTGTTATAGCATGTAATTTCAGAGTAGTCTATGTTCCACTCTCCAGGCAGTTGAACATCATCTCTGCTTCTCACCCTAGGGAGTGACTAGTTCATTGGCCATGTCATGCAATCATATCACAAAAACCTTGGGGACTGTCAATGTTTAATCTGCCCTTAATGAAGCCTGCCAGATCAGCTTACACTATTTGTCACTATTTTCTGGCCTGGCTGCCAGCGCCTTGGCAATGATTTGTGCTTCTAAAACAAGGAAAGAGATGGGCAGGCCTGCAGTTGTAAGTGTTAACTAAAATTGAAATCCATTAGAAACCCAGGCAGGAATCCACTTTTGATCTGTTTCCTGTTTGTTCTAGGCTAGATGAAATCAGTTTAGTTTTAATCCCCATAATGATTACTCCTTGGCTGAACTCAGGCAAGATCCATGCAGGGACTGAGGCCAGATGTAGGGTCTGCCTACTCTCTGGGGTAGACTAGAGTTCAGGAACCCTCAATCTGGAAAACTCACAATGGAGTGCAGGCTTGTGCACAGCACAAAGGCTTGTTAGTGGCCACGCACAGAGCCAGATTGTGTGTTTGTGCACTGAACGCCCTGGCATTTCTGTTTTATGAGTCAGTATGCAAATCCCTGCCAGCTCAGGTGGCCCTGCACCCGCACTTAGTAGACATGGCCTTAAATACCTAATGGCCGCCTTAAATACTTCAGGCAGGATTGTCAGCCTTCAAAACCTGCCACTTAACCCAGGTGTCTGGAGATGCTAAGCAGCAGCAAGGGCTGAGCAGCTGGGCAGCTCCCTCATACTTAGGCACAGAAGACACTGTGCCTGTCCTCTCTGAAGCAGTTCATCTGGCAGGACCCCGAAAGCACCTGTTGAACCCCAGCAAAACAGCTCCTGCCATCGGAGGCACAGAAACCTGATTCTACGCCTAATGAACAGCCAGTTACTGAGGCAGAGATTGGACTTTCAAGGTTAGTGCCTTAACAACAGCCTGACTGCAGCCTAGCAGTGGTCTTTGTTCCCTCCTGCCTTCCCTTTGCTATTTGCTAATAGCAAGACAGCAGCTTCAGGAGGATTCCAAAGTTACAATAACCTAAAAAGATACAATTAAATAAGGGAATGTTGGTTAAGCTTTTTTCTGGCTGCTATGAGATTTGAGCCCAAATCTGTCATCTCTTGGCTCTCATCTCTTCCCCAGCCAGCTTTTTAAAGAAAGGGAGCTTAAGAGAATGGGTGTCTATGAATCCCAGTTGGAGACAGGCATTTTCCTGCAGTCCAGATGAGGATACGAAGTTCATGGACAGAATTTAAGATCTAACCATTCACAGTAGCTAAGTTAGACAGCTCTGTGCTAATGTGTTGGCTTTTGTGGGTGTCATTCCTGTGGATTGCTTAAGCATAGAAATCTTGGCAGGAGGATCTGCAGACTGCAAGGCACCTTGTGGTTAGGAGCTGACACCCCTGCCTGTGTCTCTTTGTGAATCTGTCTCTTCCTTTATTTACTGCTAAGATTTCTTTTTGTCATCCAAAGCATGTCAATTCAAGTAGATGGGAAGTAGGACTTTTTCACTATAATAGGACCATGAGAAAAAAGAGACTGCAGTATCAGAAGCAATGCAAAGCTGATGAGTAGTCAGTGCCCTAGAAATATAAGTAACCTGGCTGTGTAAAAGTCTGGCGTGGAGTTTACTGAAGTGGTATGACAACAAGAGATTTCTTTTGGAATAAGTGATCTAATACTGTATGAAGGGTTTCTATTGACACTTCTATCTCTGACTAAAGTCATATGTATTATTATGTTGTTAATATATTTTTTCATGGATCTGATGTAATGGCCTGGGAAAAGATGTGGAAAATATAAATACTGATGGAATGAGTGAAAGACATTTTAAATAACCACTGAAAGTCTGACTTTCTCAGCTGTATGGTAAATTGTATGATTGCTATCATGTTCTATGAGGTATGCCAAACAATGTGCAAGTCATAACAGCTCAATTACATTTTTTTCTGAATCTGATCACTGAGAGGCCATTATTACAGCTCTTGGGCTGTCAAGAGAAGCTTGGACTTTCACAGTGAACTAACTCCCTGCTGAACAGAAACCAGCAGCAAGTTCACAGGTTACAGCTGCATCTCTGTGTGCCTGAGTCCTGCTGTGAATGCAGATCTTTCTTTTGTTTGTCTAACTACTTTCTCAGCAGTATCTCAGCCAGGTCCCTTACAGCATGATGGAGGTTTGAGGTAAGAAGTGTAAGTGCTGTATGTTACCTTGCTGGAAGCACACTGGCACTAGTGAAATGTCTACTCCTGAGTTGTGTGCCTAAACACCCTGTCCTTTGCCTGAGGAAGCCACAAGTGTTGAATACACACAGACTATCTATGTAGATAAAGGAGAGGGGTCCAAGTTCATGCTGCTTCCACACGGAGCTGGCTAGATGTTACTTAGCTCTGTCCAGAAGTCCTGTAACCGTGTTGGCTTTCACTGTGCTATGCTTTTCTGTGTTAGGAGACTTGGCACAGCTATGAAAAGTAGTTGAGCCTTCTCATCTCATGTCAGATGTTTGCTTCTTTTTTAACAATAAGCTATTAGGTTCATTGCTTTACCTTGTTGTAATATTCATTTCTCAATTTGTCCCTGTTGCTGTCTTTGTGCAATGTACTCTTTGAAGTTCAAGGTTTTACATAGCAAAATGTCAGAACTACATGAGTTTAAGTGACAGCTTAGCTCTTTCTAATCTGCTTTATGAATGTTTTCATTTTATTGCTTTTCTTTTTGAATATATTAGCTTTCCTAGGGCCACTAAATATATGTTTCATTAAACATTGTCTAATTATTCTTCAATTTTGTATATAAGATTAATTCAGAAATGGATGTAGATATTTTGTTGAAAATATTTTCCAATTTTTTTAAACATTTATTTTTAAAAAAGATTGATTGTAGTGCTTTGTGGTTTTATGTCCTGTGGATAGAACATGAGAGCCTTGGGGTTTAAAAGTCAAATGCCAGAGAGGTCTGATTCTTGTGTAATGTTTGTCTAGGAATGTGATACTTGATAAATCATAAAATTTTCAGTCATGTAAGTTTTAGACTGTATCCTGCTGATGCTGAACTTCCTCAAACCAAATTGAAGTTAATGCCATGCATCTAATCTCCTTCAATTTTCTATGTAATAGAGAGAGAATGTTTAATACTTTCACATCTTCATACATCCCTTGAGTTTCACAGACCAAAAGGTGTGTTTGTCTGCACAGCATCTGATGAAATACTGCTCTGTGTGACTGTCACAGTAAATCTCCAGTATAGGTCAACTTGGGTATTCAATGCAATTTATGGAGCAGTTTTCTTCTTTAGTTTAAAAGTCCAGAGACTTTTACCCATTGAAGTGAAACATCTTTGAGAGATTTTGTATTGGAATGTGTATGATTACTTGTGACACCAGCTAGTTTTTGAACTGGTCTTGAATGCCTGTTTGAAGAAGCCACAACCCAAACAACACTTCACCTTCAGGGACCATCAATCTCTTTTGTAAAGATATGTCCACCACACAAGAAAGATAAATGCTGTGGGCTTTGAAGCAATACTTCATGCCTGCTTTGTCCCACATGGAGAGCCCCTTTTCATGGCAGAATGTAGGACGACCTTGCTTAAGTTTTGGGGAGATGTTCTGTAGGCTAGGTGCTTTCTCTTGTTCATCATCTGAATAGGAGGAGAGAAGGAAAATCAGTCTTTCCTGGTTGTATTAATGTTAATACTAATAATGCTAATAATGTTAATTAATGTTAATAATAATGTTAATAATGTTAATAAATGTTAATTAATACTAATAATGCTAATAACAGTTCCTAGGTTTACAGGTCAGGACAGATATCAATCCACTGAGTCACAACAGAGATATCTCAGAGGTAGGATTCCAGTGAAGTTTCCCCAACAGTATTGTTCAAACTGAAATCACCAATTTTGTGTCAAGTTAAACAGGTAGCTTTGCCTTCTTACCCATTTGACTTTTAATTTGTATAAGCAGGATAAGGGTTACCTGCAAGGGTGAGTGCAGATAAGGGAGGGACAGGAGACATCTACCTACCTGTTTCACCAGGGTCACAAAAACATCTGTGATGTGACTACTACTTCATGTCATTCCCAACCAGGCAGGCCTTCAGCTGCTGATTTAGAAGGCTCACCCTGCCCAGTCCCATTGCTGGGGGCCTAACATCCCCCTGTCCCTGATGCCATCTGATGGACCTACCCTGCCCTCCCCACCAGGGCTGTGTGTCTCTGAGCTGAGAGGAAAGTCATATAAACAGCAGTGTGCCTTCTCTATGCCTCACTGACTCACAGAGCTCCTTTCAGGCACTTCCTCGAGTTTTGACGTAGCATGATTTCATAGTGTAGGGTAAGTGACTTTGAAGCTGATATTTCAGTTTTCAATGGAGTAGATGTAAGCAATATTTGGGCTTACATCACTAAATGAGGTCCTGGTTGCTGGAAGAATAAACATACAGAGAAAATTTCGACTCTGCAAGATGCACAATTGATTGCTACAGTGAGCCATGATGTCAGGTATATGCTTACCTTCCTCCTTGCTTCCCACAAGTGCTAAATAATAGACCTTGTTTACTGGAATTTACAAATTATTTTGTCTTTGTGACTGATGCCCCCTATACTTTCACTTAATTTGTAACACCATTTGGATTTTTTTAACCTACATTTCTAATGCAATTTTTAAATAACTATACTTCTTGCCCCCCAGACAAATTAGCTCTAATTTTATAATGAGAATTTCAGGGTTAGATTATTTTTAAAAAGAATCTAGGCCATATACATTATGTAAGGTTACCATAGTAACAGTTTCTCCGAGGGGAAAACCGACTGTCCGTAGTTTCCACAGAAACCACTCCCTGCTGAGAAGGTGCCTCCAAGGGAAGTGAAAGGAATATAAATGAGAGAGTGAAAAAGACGCGCACAGATGTCATATGACCTCTGCGGCATCCCTGCACTGTTGCAGATTCAGCCGAGCGTTTCTGGGTTGGTTTTTAGTTTGTTGTTTTCGACTGCATGAGTGGCACCTTCTCTTGTCATGTAAAGTCTGGCCGCCCTTCCCTCTCGTGGAACTGGTTTTACAGCTGGAGGTACGGCGATGCTCCACCTTGGCAGTGAACTGACCACAGCAGATACTAAAGTCCAGTGCTCTAGGAACCACTGTGCGTGGGAGAATTTAAATGGTAAAAGAGAATTTCCCCTCTTTTTTATTAACTTTTTTTTTGCCTGAAAGAACTCAGCAAAGACAAACAGGTATGGAAATACTTCCTTCCAGAGAGAAACAGGAGAAAAGGGGAGCTCAACTAATTTGTCAGTTATTGGTTTTGTTCTTTTGGGGTACAAGCATACACTGCTAGGAAAAATGTATTCTGAAAGGAAAAAAATAAACTCGAGTCCTAGGATTTGTGAAATGTCTTTAATGTACTTTAATATCACTGAGGCAATTATGGATTAACATTTCTGAAATCCTTTTGCACTTATGTTTTTCACGAACAGCATTGATTTGTTTTAGTTTTTCTTCAAGGGCAATAAAACTGTGACATTCATTGAAGGCTTAGTGCAGCCATAACTACAGATTAACACGCTGGCTACTTCATCCTGTCATCTCTCTGCTGCTTTCTGGGGAAAGCAGGCTGACATGGTTATTAAATCTGGCAGCTGTGTTGTATGCACATGGGAAGCAAGTAGAGCACAGCATATAGAAAATGAGTAGCTTTCAGATAGCAGCCTTCATTTCACTGCTGCAAGACTTGAAAGGCAGCCTAAAAAGCTCTTTCTCTTCTTTGTAATCACTAGTCGCTGGATCAGTGCACAAATATCACAAATACAGTTGCAAATGTAAGTATTCCTTTGCCTGTGTGATGCTTTCAGATTGCTAATTAAGGTTTCTACCTTAGTCTTCTGCTTGAAAAAGCAGAGAGATGAAAGCCGAAAACATCCTGACAGGGAAAGCTTCTCTGCAGTATTGTTCTGGCTTTCAGTGGAAGAGCTGCTGAGGGAAAGGGGTGCATGAAAGCTTTCCAGAGCAAATACTTTGCAGTTGTGTTTGTTGCTTTTGGGGATGTCTGCTTGCCATTTTGTCTGTGAGGGGAGAAGTCCAGCAAGTGCAGGAGGTCCTTTCAGAGAGATGTTTTTCTGCTTAGATTAGATAGTATTACATATACAGCAGGAAAGATACTTCAGCAGTAATAGGCAGTTTGTGAGCACATAGAAGAAAAATTTCCATGGTATTTTTCACCTGGAATCTTTTTTTTTAAAATCCGTAAATGCAGACCTGGACTTCTCATTAAGAAACTTGACAGTATCTTATTATCAGAAGCACAAACAAATAGCCATCATAAGGGGCACCAGTAAGTCTGCATCTGACCTGATAAGAACAATGAACATAGCACGGTGAGCAATGCATGTTTTTCACCCATCTCACTCTGTCTGTACATGAGATGATCTTTATCTGCTACAGTGGCATCAAGACAGGATAGTAAGGAGCCGGAGTGGAGCCGGAGGTTTCTCAGTGTTGTGGTAATACTGTAAGGAATAAAATTTATACCTGTCAGTGTATTTTTGGTCTCATAGCACTGAAGAAGCAGTATGTTGGTTTTTATTCTCCTTTCTAATTCAAAGCTTCTGTATTGCTGTTGTCCTATTGAGTTTATGGCTAATGAAATCTTACTGTGCTTTGAATTAAATCTGCTTCTTGAAAACGGGCTGTGATCAGTACCAAGTATAAATGTCAGATAATTGCACAAGAAATGCAGACTGTAGCCAGTTTGTTTCTGTTGCTATGTCACGTTTCTTGCTTTGTTTACAGGTTTTGTTATTTCTTGGGGACCATTGGTACTGTCAGCTTTTCACGATCCATGTGAAAATGTCATTTTCACAGTTAAGAGGTGACTGCCATTAAGTGACTAGGGAGAGAACATTTATGTGTTTGCCGCAATAGAGGACTAAACATATTCATGGTTTAACCCCCTTGATAATGCTGTTGTTACACAGGTGTTTGACTCTGTTGTGTTTATAAGCTGCTTTTGAAATACTTCAGCCTCATATTACAGATGTATATGCATAAATGCCTGTCTTCACTGTAGCAAGTATAAGCTGATTTTGAAGCTTCCCTTTCCTTCCTCTTGTCTCCTTTTTTTCCTCATAGACATAAATTCATAGCTTCCCTGAAACTTAGCTGTGAAAATGGTCATTTTTGATGACAGCTGTGGAGCTAAGCTTCCCAAGCCTGAGTGGCAGCCGGCCAGCTGCTGAGACAAGTGGTGACCTTTCAGGACAATGTCTCTCTCAAAAATGTCGAAATATTAAAATGGCAGACATCAAATGCCATGTGTGTGGGGAAGGATAGTCATCTGGCAGGCTTTCAGCTGAAGAAAGTTAATCCACTGCTTGTTTGGATTATACATTGAAAGCCCCTGCATAAGTTTCTAAAATATAGAAAAATTATTCATATGTGTCCTGAATAATTTCAGAAGTTCTTCTGGGAAGATTTGGGACATGGATGGAAAATTTCAGAGGTGTTTTATTTAAAATCTGCTCAGGCGTCTTCCTGACAGATATCCCGAAAAGAAGATTTTGGCCTTTAATTTTGCTCTTTGCGTCATATACCAGTTTTCCTCCCAAATCTTTTATTCAGAATGTAAATGGATCCTAATGAAGCTTAAGCAAAGTTCATTGATGTGCACAGGATGCTGAAATTCTGATAGCATGTGCACTGACTTTTTAGGCATATGCTCACTGAATACTAAACAATCCCCTGCAGTTCTTGGTGCTGCAGCCCTGAGCTGAAATCTCATTTGCTGTTACATGCATTGATGCATTGTAACTTTTTCTGAAGGCACTGAGGTGTGAGCATTCCCATGCTCACTGGTGTGTCAGATTCTCAGGTACCTTTACCCCTGGTAACAGGTCAGTGACACTGATAGGCTGCCTAGTTGGTTTCAGCCCTGCTGCATAAATATTTCTGGGAGGTGTGAAACTGCCTGATGCTTTACCTTGGCCTGTAGGAAAGCCAGGCAGTGTGCATGGCTGATCAGGGCACAAACCTGTTCACCTTGTGGTTGACCTCTCTTGGAGAGTAGGAAGGGGTACACCAGTAACGGCAGCAGACCAGTCTTGTCCAGCCAGTTTGCAACTGGCCACAGTTCAAGAGAATTTTCAATATTCTCCTTGCAAAGCACAGGGTGAGCTGCCAACATGGATAACCCCTGCAAAGCATTAAATATTTAGATTTAATAGTGCCAAATCTATTGTTACTTACCAAGATGCTGAAAAGGAAAACAGGTTTTTTTTCCAGTATTTCTTTCCTTTTTTCCTTCCCTTTCAAGGTAAGAGTTCTGTGTCACTCCAAGTTTTTCCTCTTACTACAAGCAAGCAGCTTTTCTAATTTTGTTCTAGTGTTCTTCCCTTCTACTCATAGAGGGTGTGTTTCCTCCCCCCTCTGCTATTTAAAACTGGGAACACTGCATTCCATGATCACCTTCTCTCTACTGTAGTTATAGGAAAGGCTACGTATCCATCTTGGTCTTTTCTTTCCAGTTAGTATTCTGTCATCACTCCTCCCTTCTCCTAATTCCCTACAAGAAGAATTCTGAGGCAAATGAACTAGGTAAGGACAAATTCCCATAAACATCTTACAGTAATTAATACCTCCTCCTTCCCTTCCTTTCTCCTTAACCTTTTCTTCAAATTTTTATCTGCTTTCACACAATTATTTCTGTTATTTCATGATTACTAAGATGTAAAAATCTGTTTGGAAGACCAACATTATGCTCATCCAGTTGAGGAATAAAAATGTAACTGAGGCATCAATAAATGTAACTTAAGATAGCTCAGATAGCTAGGCTGAGTTTTGGATTTTGACTTTCAAATGACAAACCATGTGTAGGCACAATCTGTTTAATCATCTGATGATGTTAAGGAAAAAAAATAAATAGGTATGCTGCTGTTTTCTCTGAGCCTTACTTGAAGAAAAAATCTGAGAAAAATAACTGCAGCAGCGGTAATTTCTTTTAAATCAAATTATACAGGACTTGATTATTTCCTAAGAACTGTGCAGTGTCAGATTAATTCAGTGCAGTTCATTAAACATCTGTCAGTATACTTCATATGAAATTCTGACTTACACCAATGGCATTATCATTTTATTCTGCATTTATATTATTATTACTCTTTGCTATTTCTGTAGCATCTAGGAAAACCTTTTTCTTACTGAGCTAGGTATTGTACAGAAACAGAAAGTAATCCTTGTCCCCAGACTGCTTACAAGCTTTGTAACAAATAAATCAAAACCTCCTTTGCACTCACTTACTAACTTCCTTATTTGGCTCTTTATCTGAATTCGGAACATAGATGTCACGACAGTGCTATCTGAATTGGTCTTTAGGATACCAGACTTTGCTTTGACATGAGCTTGAAATTGCATGTAATTAAAATTAGAGAATGACATACACTTACTTATGACCTTATTTTAAAACTGTCCTACTGGTTCACTTGAAGTATCTCCCTTAGGCTGTTACTGTTTAGGTATTAAGTTAATGAAGTATATTAATTGGAATTAACTCAACTGATCAAAACATGACTATAATTACACAATATTTCTGGACCACCAACAAAGATTTCCCTTAAAATTGTTAAGATGCTATTGCCAATTACTGAGATTCATGATAAACTTAATTACTAAGGTAACAATATTCATTATTAGATTTAATGAGGTATGTTTGCTTTTTATTATTTACAGACTCAAAGTTTCAATGTTGATTATTGACATGAAATAGCAGCAGCATGACACATGACCATCACTCACTAATTGACTCATGGATGATGTGTGATTTGGGGTGGACAGTGAGGATCACAATACGAGTCAGATGAGAGTCTCACAGATAAGAATCTTCATCTGCATCTGTAAGACCATTTTTACCCATCACTCTGCTCCTTATCCATCTTACAAGTAGATTTCAGGAGCAGTCACACGTCTGTTAACATCACCCTTCCTGCTGCCTTTTGTTTGAATGATATGGTGTAAGGTACACAGTAGCTTTTATACTCATAAACTAAGACTAAACTGCCATCTGAAATCAGTCAGGACAACTCTCCAGTACACAAAGCTCCATTTTAATACACTATTCCAGTTTGTACACTCTTCAGATCATCTTTCACAAAGCAAGGCTGTAGCCTGTGAATACAAACTTAACTGAGTAATGTAACAAACATGTCTGAGCCAAAAGGCATATTTATTCTTTCTGGAAATGTATATCCACTATGATTTCTAAGAGCCATTTTAATTTTGAGGGAATAAACCTAATTGTATATGCAGGAATAAAAAATCTGAAGGATCCCAGAGCGCCAAATCGCAGTTGAAAAGATACTGTACTTTGAGTTTCCTAGGATTTTGAATTCCACTTTGGAACTATAATTTGTGATACCTGTTTTTGCATTGACACTGCAACTTGTATCACTTTAGTGACATATTAAAAACAAAATTTAAATTTATTCTGACAGTGTCACTCTTGTCCCTTCCATAAAGCAATTGAAAGGATCTACACAAATGCAAGCTAACAAACATGAAGTGCTGTTGTACTCAACTGACTTTTTTTTTTTCATACAGGGAATGATGAATACAAGTCTGAAAGATTATTTACAAGCATGCAATTAATCCAGTTTGATCTGGATGGATAAAACAGTAGTACATCAGTCTAGGTTAGCTAGTGCTTTGAAAGGATTTTGCAGAACTCATTAGGTCAGAAATATTAAGATGGGTGCCTCTTTTCTTATGACAATAATGTGATTCCCAAAGGGATAAGCTAGAAGGTCAAAGACTAAAGAGTTTATCCCCAGGAATAGTAGGGATTGCTGATAGGAACATTCTGAAATCCTGTCACATCATTAATTTATTTCAAAGCATTCCTAGAAGTAATGACCTAATTTTAAAGACGGCAATTTTAAAGACAGCAAATCAGAAATCACTAAAGGTTGGTTGTCTTTTAGAAACATGGATTGTCTTTATTTAAAGACTTCAGGACTTCTGAGTCTCCTTTTCCTATCTAGGGGAACAATCAAAAAAGTTAAATACCTTCTGTCCATTCTGTTTCTCCCCCACTCTTCAACTGAGTGGGAATTCACTCACACAAGGGCCCTTTTTAAGAAATTCGAGAGTTTGCAGACTGATGTTGAGCTACCTCTACTGAATACCTTGTAATGAGCCAGCTTCTGTTCTTACTCAGAAATTGGTTCACTGAAGTTAGTGATTTGGCAGAATGCAGAGGAATAGATCCTGCTGAATGTCGTGGCTAGGTTTTTTAAGGAAGAAGTTGACTTCAACTCCCTTGGCATTCTGAGTGTTGCCCTGCCTACATACCTGAAATCCATAGGTTGCCATAGCTTTGTAACAGTATGTGTAGCCCTCAGATTTTAAATTAGTCAGTAGTAATTGCTATGTAAAATAAAGCAATGAGGCGGAAAATTTATTAAAGAATTAGATAACTAACACCCAAATTATTTTAGTATGTTTGGAGTTCCTGGGACAATATACTTACTAACCTTGGGCCAAGACATAGCCGTCCTGAAAGTGAATGCAACTGATACTGCATGTTCCCATAGCAAAATTTTACCCCAAATGGGCTTCCAACCATCAATGTCCCTAGTAGGTGCAATGGCCAAAGTACTCTTTTTATCTATAAAATTAATAGTGTATGCCTTAAAATGAGAAGCAGAGAATTTGTTCAGCTTTGCTTTTGTTTTTAGGAAGACGTTAGGAGTTAACATAGTGAAGCTTGTAACATAGATGCCGTTGTATAATGCTTGTATTGAATAACATGCTATGACATCAGAGGTTTTCTAGGAATCAATAATTATTGATGAGAAAATAAGGCATTATTTTCACTGTAGTTATCAGGAGACATCTGATGATTTGCTTTGATTCTGACCTTGATTGTTCATGCACTGAAATAATAATTGCAGTTAATCCCTTCTTTTCCATAAAAGTTCATAGCTTGCTCAGCATCAGAGAGTATAGGTAGGGGTGGACCACCATGTAAAACACTTCTGTTTCTTGGGAAGTATGAGTTTGTCCTTTTGGCGCAACAAAAGGCTTACAGTAATGCTTTTTTAAAAAAAATGGTTCTGTCCTTAAAATGATTTCTCAAAGGTTTTTCTTTGTTTTAGTCTTGAAGATGTGAGGGCAGATAGACACATCTGAGTGCAAGTGCTATGGAGAGCAGAAAGAAAAAAGCTCTTTTTGATGTTCCTTGATCCTCAGCCAGCAAACCCTAGGAGAAGCCAGAGCTGATGTTATAATTTATGGAGCTGGGAAGAAATAGCTTAGATCCTTGAGCAGTAGAGACCCCACACTACTTTGACTCTATCATCTGGAAAGAATTTTTCTGTAAATATTCTTCCCCTCTGTTTGTCACTGAGAAAAGTTTAAGTGTTGTCAGAGCAACAAGTGGTACAACGTCACTGTGTCATCTGTGTTTCTGGTGAACTATCTAAAGGTGTAAATAGAGTGCCTTTATGAAGAGATCCCTTCAGCTGCTTGCTTTTATCAGGTAGGAGGATTAAAAGTAGGTATAGGGCTGCCTATCACACTGGCAGTGCAATTCTCTTGCTGTCTCTTCACAGGACTATTTGTCAGTGGGTATGTGTGCATACCATAGTCCATAGCACTTTGTTTATCTACTGATTCAGAACAGATGCTCAAATCACACAACTTCCATGAAGGAGGAATTGACAAAGAGTGCAGCTGGGGTGAGGATGGTACAAGAAACTCCATCCATCATTCCCCAAAGGGCACAATGAATGGCTTAATTGTTGCTGCTAACAATTGTTGGCCATTTTATTTGCTATAGCCAAAGTATGATCCCACTAAGAGCCAGCTTGGAGGAATACAGTGGCAGTCTTTTTGTTCTGTTCACGTGACATCATTCACTGAATAGATTCCACTGGCTTTATCTGGACCAAGACCTTCCACTAATCCTCACCTGCAAAGTATGTTTCTTGCTCACAGTGAGGTCTTGAGCTGGCTAACATAGTTGTAATTAGGAAAAAACAGTGAGGAAATAGTACAGTATGCAATAAACCCAGCAGTATTTCATACTGGGGAGTTTTTGTAAGACAGTATGTCTTTTGAGAGAGCTGCCCATGGGTATACTTCTCCCCATACCAGAGTTCCTTCAGTGCCTTGTGAATTTAATCTGTCGTCTTTCTTTGAACTGAATAGGATGTGTGGTTTAATATGTTTCCCTTGCAAGGTTTGTACTTAAGGGGTGCTACACAAACACTAGGACAGAAAGCAGGCTGCCTGAATCACCAAAAAACTCAAGTGAGTATGCATTGGGTCACAGTGAGGTTAACGTATATATCATGTGATGTTAAAAAGTCATTGTCTGGATTAAAACTTCTCCCTATTGTTTAGTATCTAGGCTTATACTGAAAAGCTGAGGATTTTCATAGTTCTCAAATGAAGACACCCAGATTTTTCTCATGCAAAGCAATCTGATTTTTCTTATACTTGTTCTCAAAAATAACTCAATTATTTTGAGTAATTTTTTTAATAAGGCAAACATCTAGCACGAAAAATTATACACTAGCCAGTAAAGGCTGTCAATCTCTTAATAGCTGAAATAATGTCACTTAATAGAGAAATATAAAATTACCATGCTTATAAATTATAGTATTAAAGTGCACAATTGTCAGCAAAATTCTGCTTTGGGCAAATATCATGGCATTCAGTAGCTCTGTATAGCAAGGACGTTCCTAAGTATAGCTGTAAAAGGATTTATTAGAAAAACACCCCGAATGGTAATTTATTCTCTTGAGGATGGTATTAAATATCTTTAGATCTTCCCCTTCTAAAAAGTGAGCTTGCTGTAGAGTCTGAAATTATTGTGGATGAGGAAGGAAGTGAAAGGAAAAAAGACTGGACCATCTTCAGTTTTATTTTTTGAAATGCTACTGAGAAAGTTTAACTTTTTCCCTCATTCACAAGTTAAACAGATTTTTTACTCTGCAGAATATTTGCTTTTCAGAACACACGTGACCTGTTATTCTGTATTGTGGACACCAATGTTCCTCAATCCTCTGGAATATCAAGGGGTTCACATGTGTTTGGTTTTAGGTATCATCATATCTATGGAAGCCAGTGGGATGAATTCAAGATAAGCTTCCTTTCTGGCAAACTTGTAGTTCTTGCTGTCATTCACCTGACCTTAAAAATGACCAAGAAATATAGCTTTAAAATAACTGCATGAATCTGAGCAATTGCTGAATTTTAGCAATTACATTGCAATAATCATTGCCTCCTTCTGTGCCATCTCTCTCAGCTTGAGCTTGAGTTGGAAAGCGACTGAGAGCAAACAATCCTTTCAGTGCAAGCAGCCTCCTTTAAATGTGCCACATTGCTGGCCTTGACAAGCAAGCAGAAAAGCACAAGTGGATGCACACAAAGTTTCAAGGCCTGCTGTTCATCCAGACCCTGGGTACTACACAGTATTACCTCACACAGATTTTGCTCCTTGCATGCAACATAGAGTCCCAGTGTGTGAGCTATAATTTAATCTGTGCTCTGAGTGAACACAAAGGCCCTGGTGGAGCACTGTGTTGCAGTTGGGCAGCTCCAGCTGTTTTAACAGACTCAGGGGATCCTTGCTCAAGGAATAAGGCAGAATAGAGCAATAAGAAGAATTAATGCTGGAAGAAGTGCCACCTTTTTTCATAAAAAGCTCTGTTAAATAGGAAAAAAAACCCAGACTTACATGGAACTGATTTCACATTACTATAAAATACCATAGGGATGCTGGATATGGGTTATAGAGATTATAATTTTATTTCATACTATCTTCAGGAAACCCTTACTAATTTGGATAGCACTGGCATTGCTTTTGCATATATATTTTTATTTACTTGAGCTAGAATATACAGTATCTCCAAGCTTCTTTGCTGGCTAGGTAATATTTCAAATGACTAAGTTTCTTCTCCCCAGTTAACATTTGCAAGAAACGTATCTAGAATTTTTTGTTTTCAATTAAAAAAATTTATTTTTTTGTTGATTTTATACTCACATTGAATAAATAATTAAATTATATGTCCTTTCATGTTAATTACAAGTATGTTCTTATATAGATTTCTCCCTGTAATTTACAGTTGTTACATAAACATACAATCTCATATAAATTCTTTCTTATGGAGAATTTGTTTTAAATATCTTGTAGAACTCATAAGAAAATATGTATTTCTGAACAGTTTTAGCATTCCATAAATTCCATTTCTTTTCAAATCAGTGAGCAGATATTGATCAGAACTCTGTCTTTTCAGTATGCATTAGTTTTGTAGGCTTGCTTGAATTTTGTAGACAAAACAAAAGTTTTGTGGTAGGTGTTATCACTCTGAAGTGAGCCATTTGTCTATGGACTTCTTTGTTGTTGTTCTTGCCTTTAATTAGAACCTTTCTGTGCTTAGTCTGCTGATGTTGTCTGTTACCCATTCTTACCCAGGTTCTTATATGATTGACTGAAGAATTATTCTAGGATTATTTTGACCCCCCAGTTCCGTTTTCTTAGGCTACTGTAAAATGGCACGGCATTATTAAATCCAGACATGGGTGTGGTTTGGTTCTGATTACATGGCAGGTTTAACCTTTTTGCTGCTTGGATCAAGGGGACTTTTATATTTTAATTGAGTTCTCCTGCATGGCTGAGTAGTATCTTTTATGTTAAGGTCTTCTTTTCCCCTCCTGCTGCTCAGAATGCCTTTATAACAGAGCTTTGCTTAAGAACTAGTATGTCCCTGGGTTTGTTTTCTTTTTGGAGGGGGGATAGGTAGTCACGAGGAACTTGACTTAAGAGCACCTGGAATTTATCAAAATTCCTCTTATTAGCCTGTTATATGAAGACACAGAAAACTTGGACTGTTGTGTTTGCTTGCAGGCTTATGCAGGATACACCACCATCTCTTTGGATTTCTTTGTCCAAATGAATGATTCTGACCTTTGTTGTGCCTCTGCAGTTTCAAGCAGTTAAATTATTTAGGTGTTTCCAGGTGCTCACTAACTGGCACACTTTGTCTAGGCTTGCTGGGTAAAAAGGGGATGTAGAAGTAAGTTTGGTATTGTGGGGTTTTTTGCATCCTACTCACTCCTATTCAGCAAGAAGGCATAAAATGCATCAGTAGTCTCATTCAAGGAGAGGTAAACTCCTGATCCACACTGAGAGAGGGGAGGGACAAGTCACATCTGCACCATTGGGCACAGACCACTCTGTGCCATTATTCAGGGGGTGTGTATGTGTGAAGGGAGTTAATTCCTTTTAGTTCCTGGATAAATCTATGGCTGACCTCATTGATGTGACAGTGAAATCAGCAGGAGTTCTCATATGCTTGACAGAAAGGCATGTATTAAAGTGCTTTCTTTGAACCAAGGTCACTGCATCGCTAATCTGAGCATTTTCCTGTGATGGGCAAATCCCTCTTGGTCTCTGAGCATCCTTTGCTCTAGTTGATGCAGGAATTTGGTTCTGTGCCAAGGAAACAAGTGGAATATTTACTGCTGAGTTCACAATGAATAGGGTTTCTTATGGGAGCAAGAACCACAGCTATATTGAAGGCAGTCTTCTAATTAATGCTGTCTGTTTGTTGTATAACAGCAAGGTCTTCACAAAAGAGTTCTTTTGGATATTTCCCTTGAGTTCTTCTGTGTAAGCAAGAACACAGCCCACAGAGAAGTGCAAGAAACTGAAGATGCAATATCTTTTTCCTTGTGACAAAGCCCACATTGCAAAGGCCATACCTAATAAGGAATTTGTCAGTTCCAAAGATATCACTGGAAAAGTGTACACTATTATATAGGAAAGCATTCCTTGGAGACAAGTCATCTTGTAATTTGAAATTAGGGTGGGTGTGTGTGCTGCTGGGTCTGTAGCTCTTTTTTGGCTCTCTTTGTCAGCGTACCTGACACTCTGAATGTAGGTCTGCTCTGAATCCAAAGCATTTGTCCTCCTGAAATATTTTTTTTTTTTTTACTTTAAACCTAATCAGAGATAAGAGGTCTTTCAGCACTGTTTGCAAAACCCTTCTAGAAGTGCATGAATCACCTGTAACAACAGTGGACTTTAAATGTTGTGCCTAGATTAATTCACAGAATTTAACAGAGAAATGCCTGTAGTGTAGTATAGCAAGGCTTAAGGTAGCTTATAGCCAGCTTGGATATAGAAGCCAGTTAGGCAGCATGGTACCCAAGACAGGTTAATTTGCTTTGCCTCTTGACTGAGTTTTTTCCTGCTTTAACACCACATACATTAGACAGATATTTCAGAGGTAGCTTTGGTACTTCTTGCTGCCTTGCCATCACAGTTCCATCTAGAAAAACCTTAAGGCTCAAAAACTCTAAATACCAAATTCTGGGTGAGATGAGAACTGAGGCCATTGTCTGCAAATAAGGTAGAGCTGAATGAGGAATGAAGGGCATGTGCAAAGAGTAGTTTATACTCGACAGGCCTCTCTGACCTCTGTGGCAATTCAGGCCTGTGAACCATCTCTCACCAGGAAATGAGATACAAAAAGCTAGGGAGAAAACTTGCTGAGATGGACTTTAAATTTGTTGATTTATTGTGCTCTACAGTGCCAAAGTTAATCTTTACCCACAGTGCACATATTTTTGGAGGTGCATCTCCTTTTATTAGTGTATTTGTGTTGTGTTTGGAATGAGTGACCTTAGCGGTAGTAAGAAGTTTTAAAAAAAATTTATCTTCCTAAAATACTTATCCTGTTTATTTGCTTTCAAAGGATATACTTCTTAAGTCAATAGTGAAAATAAAAACAGTTTCTATGTCTGAAATGTCTTCAGTGAGAGCTCCGAAGAACTGCAAATGTATCCACACAGAACTTCTGTGAAATAGGTAAGACATAATATTACTACTTTACAAAGGGATATAAAAAATGAAATTACTAGCGCAGATCTAACTAGAACACCAGTGATAGTCATGACAGCTGTTGACGTACATCAGCTGTATAACCCTTGTTTCTTTCCACACAGCTCCTAATGCTATAATTGGATTTTTAGTTACAGTTACAATTTGATAATACTCTGCTGCTTTTCCACTCCTGTGAAGCAGAGAAGCAGTTCTCTTGGTTCAGTGTGGTGTTATTTACACTATTGAGTTGCGACGGGTATCTCTGTTTGATCTGATCCTTAGTGTAGCATTACTAATGAGGTTAAGGGAACTATTCTGACTTGAAGACAGGCAGATTCTGGATGGAAAGATGGCACATTAGAGGGAGATTCCAGCAGTCATTCAGCAGCACAGGAAGGAGTAGTTGTAAGCCTGACCTTTCTGTGTAGGGAGCCATGAAAAGAGATGCTGACAGCAGTTGTTTCACTTAGGCCATTTGCAGTGTAGGGATAGGTCCTATAGTCTATGTGGCCTCCAGGGGTTAGACACATCCCTAGAGTCTCTTCTGGCATTTGCTACACCTCAGGAGGCACCACCAAAGGGTTAAATAGTTCCACAGTGTGTCACTTGCTCTCTAATTAGGAAGTGGTCCAAGAGCTCAAAGTTCAAAATGCACATGGTCTGAGCTGGGACTAAGCCCAAGTTCCCACTGACTACAGTCTCATATGTTTGTGTGCTGCATCTGCACAGGATCTCTTCCCCTTCCCATTTCTGCCATTTGTTTTCCTTTTTAACAGGAAAATGACACATTTCAGCTACACTGAACAGTTTCACTTTTGTTACTGTCTGAAGTCTTACCATTGCTTGAGCTTGTGTATTTTCCAGGAATAACTTGTAACCCCCTTTGTAACTGAAAACAGGCCAGTGAAACATGACAAAAATTTCGCTCTACTCCATTCTACAGCATCTGTTTCTTCTGCCAGAGGATCAGGGCAGACTCCTCCCAGCAGCTATGTACATACAAACTGGTCAGCCTGAGCCTCAAGGGGCCCGAGGTTCCTTGTTGGCCCCGAAGGGAGATACAAAGAACAGGCAAAATAGCATCCAGCTGAGCTTTTTTTGAGAAGAAAGGGCAGAGTGAGGGTGGGCTGAGGCCACAAAATGGTAAAAAAAAAACAGTTTTGGAAAGCAAACAATGAAGAGTGGAAGCCAGATGCACTGATGGTAATATAAAAGGGATAGAATCAAAATGTCACCCATGGAGCCTGTAGCCAAGGGAGTGGACAAAGTTCTGCTGAATCCTATCACAGAATTGTAGAATATGCTGAGCTGGAAGGGACTCACCAGCTTTTGGGATCTTGTATTTAAAAATGATGTAGGTTTGGGGGTCATAATTTTAAGTTTCACCCCAGAATAGATGGTAGCTTCTTGGGGATGACAGCCATATTTTCCATATAAAAAAAGGTGGTGATTCTGGTCTCCACCTTTTTCCCTCTCTGTCTTCAGCCACATGTGTTTACTGTTTCCCTCCACTGGCACTTCGGGTGTTTAACATGGCAGGGATATTGAGTTAGATCATTAACCTGTCTGAAAGACTTATCCAGCAAGACACATTTGGTCTGTGAGCTTCCACACAGTTCCTGCAACACGTGTGAGAGAGGAACAGGCCTGTGCAGCTGGGAATGGTGGTAAAGAGAGGGGGGGATGACAACGTTTTTGATAAAAGTAAGTTATTAAATCAGCTTGGCCATCACACTTAGCTGGTGCCTGGGTTGGTGTTGTTGGCGGTGCTGGTAACACTTTTCCTGTGTCATACAAGGCTTAAGGACAAAGAGGCAGTTTCATCCTTGGTATAATGCTATGATTGGAGTCACAGGAATTATACCCTGGGTGACTTTGTCTAAAGTGTGCCTTTTCAACCAAGTCCACTAAATCAGCGCATTCTTGCTCTCTCTTTTGTTTCTTTATTTATGGCTACACTGAATTAGCATCTTGAATAAATTTCCATGGGAATCAGAGATGCAATAGCTAGCTTGCTTTCTCTTGTGCATCTACAAACAGTCTTTTCATAGCAGTCTTTTCACAATCTCATGTACAGGGTTTGGGCACTTGATCCATATCCATCAAGGGCTTTTCGTTGCCTATCCCATTCCATAAAAATATCTAACAGCGTAAGGTGCATAATATGCAATATATAGTTAATGGTAGAAGATTTGTAGCATACATATTTTATATACACTCATCAAACATCTCTTTCTGGAGTGACTTTTCACCTACTCATTGTTTCTGATACATTATTTCTATATTTTGTGACATGTAGATTGTAGAAAAGAAAGAAAAATAGGTAATTTGATTTGATGAAGCAGGGCATTCTCTGCATAGAAGACAAGGTAAGAAAAGAGAGCTTTGTAAGGAAAAGAGAAAGCTGAAAACCCAGGCCTTGTGATGAAGAGAACTGTGGGAGTGGATCAGTAAGAAAGGACAAACTCTGAAAAGGCCTCGAAGCTCAGGACATGAAAGCATAGCTTTCATAGAGGTGCAGGCAATGTGGCTGTGGTATGGAAAAAAAGATTATCTCAGTTGCTGGATTTTTTGTGGAAAACAATGCAGGTGCCTTGGGAATAAGTTCCAGGCTCAAAAATCAAAATAATTAAAGTAATCATATACTGTGATCACACGGTGGACCTAGGCAGAGATTTACACATTAAAAATACTAGAAGAGGGCTCTGGTAAAATAATGGTGTTGGTGTGGATAGCACAGACTGAGTAAGAAATCTGGGCAAAAGTAGAGGCAGTGCATGTTATGTACCTGGGTGGCAGCTGATGGAGCTGTGCAATTGCATCAGAATGGGAGATGTCATCGAAGAGCGTGCCTGGCAGGTCTCACTGTGAAGAAAAGCTTGCAAACGTGACCCGCGCACATTGCAATGCAGCGCTTTGTGCCAGAACTCTCGTGCAGCCTGTCAGCAGGAACAGGAGAGCTGCGATACCCCCGCCCATCGGAGCGAGCTGCTAACTCCAGCATCTGCTTCTGCAGGGAGTTCAGCTCCTGTATCAAAGCAGAGAGGGAGAGAAACGACTTGTGCCAAGACTACACGGGATGTAGTGTGATTGGACTGCTTTAATTTGACCCCAGAAAACGATCTTAAAATTAGGAGCTGTCAGGGCATTTAATACAATATGCCTAAAACACAGGGTGAAATGTGGGACTGAAGAAAAGCAGAAAGCTCAAAAATACAAATGGATGTTTGTAAATCACTGACATAAAGTGATAAAAGAGCCTTCACAAACAAATAGTAAAAGCTGGATAGAATATACCAAGAAGTAGTGTGCTTTTGGGAGTGTGAAAGAGGGAGGAGTAGATGCTAAAAAAAGAATTAATCAGAAAGGTCAGGGAAAAAACAGTGAAAGCCAAGAATATGGCATGGTTTTTAAGGAGGATTTTAGTTATTTCCAAAGCAAAAAAAGAGCTCAGAGAGTCTGAGGCTCGAAACACATGATATTTATGCAGGGAGTTATTATAAAACACTTGATGAGACACATTTTGGTGGCAGACAGGCCTCACAGCCAAACTAGAGGCATAAGAAAGTAGGACAGAGCTGGGATGAAATGGGATCAGCAGCTGTAAGCAGGGTATTCAATTAACTAGGAACAATTCAATTCAAACAACAAAGGAGAGAGGAACTTGGACAGACAGGTGGGAACATAGATAATTGAGGCAAGCTCAGAAGGAGCTTATATTTCAGGAGTATTAACTCCACGCAGTACCTCTTTTGTCTCTGTTTAGATCAGTAAACTGACTGAGAAGCATTTGCTTCTGTGCTACCTTACCTTTCCTTGAATGATGGGGAGGCAAACAAGGAGGGCACAGTGTGGTGCTGAAGAAAAGGGAGACTTAACACCTCCGCTTTTGACAGCTAGATCAACTTGGTTGTATTGCAGAATCTTACTCTAAGGTGCCTCTGTTGTGACTCTGCTCTTTCCAGGAGTTCAGGGCTTAAAGAACAAGCAGTTAAGATGGAGGTGAAGAGAAGCAATCATAGGAGAATCAATAATGGTTCTGGGGTCAGGTCAAGAAGGTCAGGGTAAGATATTTGTGACAGAGAAGTGAGAAATGCCACTGTCAGCAAATAAAGCAGATAAAGCATGTTAGGAAGGATGAGAATAAGAAAAAGGATGGAGAGAATTAAAATTACGGACTTTGCAAGTGGAACTTCTATACAGTGAATATGAACTAAATTAAATTTAGAGGTCTTTTGTTTGCTTGTATATTTGATTGACATAAAAGAAACAGTGCATTGGAGATGTCTGCAGGCTTCTTGAAAGTGTTTGTATGAATGCAGAGCAAATATGTGCTTTTCCTGAAGTGATCTATTGATTTTTGTTTTTTCCTTCCACCTTAAGCATTTTAATGCCTAGCAGCAAAGTGTCAAGCCTTAGCCCTTCCCAGTCGGTCCCTCTTGTTCCCCTGCTTAAGAATGAAACGCAATATCTTGAACACCCAGAATGCGAAGGAGCTAATCATTGGCTCGCATTGTGGCTGGCAGGGCAGACCCGCCTCTTTGGCTTGTGCTGACAAGCTGTTTATGTTTGTGCACGGCCACCCTTTAACTCAGCCGCCCGATGGCCGTAATGGGACCAACTGTCTGAATGCTGCAGGGAGCTAAATCTTCTCATCAGAGGCACAGTGAATTTCAGCCTCTGATTCTCCCGCCTGGACTCTATGGAACACTAGTAAGTAGCCTCCTGTCTTCTTGTGGCTTTTTCTCATAAGACTAAGGGCATGTTTTCACAAGGCAGGTAGGTGCTGTCATTCAGAGAGGCAGCTATTAAAGCATTTTCCTCTGTCTGAAGTAAAAGAGCAGCTGCTTTGTATGCAGTGTCATGACTGCAAGGACCGCATGATTTCAATCTCAAATGAGACCTTCCTGGAAGGCAAAAGGGAAGAAGTTAATAAGAACACAGCTCATTCAACCCATTTAAACTTACTAAGTTGTTGGGGGTTTTATATATGTATAAATATATATATATATATGTACATATATACTTAATTTAATCTAAGTCTTATTTTTAGATGCATTTACAGTATTTGATCATCCAGTCTCATTTTAAACAGCAGCAATTTTTGCAAAGTCATGAGCAATGTGGTTTGGAGAAGTGTGAAATGGCTGGAAATGAGATACTGTATCATGAATGCTCCCCAAAATGCTGATAGGTGCTGTCATATTTGAAGATATATACTTAGCAGTAGAAAAAAAAAAGTCGTGGTCAGAGATTTCAGTCCTCTTTGTTAACTAGGAATTGTTATGGGAACTGCTCCACAGAGCAAAAGACTGAAAAGATGGAATGAGCATGACTTCTTGCATCTTTAGTATGCCCTTTCTCATTTTCAGAATTTGAAATCAAATATTGCCTGTTTGGGTAGTATTCTTCAACTTACACCTGCACTGAATATATTGATGGACTTGTTAGACTTCCTCTTTTACCATTTACACTAGCAAAGAAAGTCTTAATTTCCTGTCAGAGCTGGCCACCATGCAGAATCTCAGAACTAGTCTGTTCCTGAAGTTTGGGCAAGTCTGTGTGTAGATTTCATGTGGTAACGGAGGCTCAGGCAGTGAATTCAAGATACCTAAGGGGGAGAAAGGTGGCTGTCAGTGTAAATAAGTGTGTTCATTATTCCTCTATTTAAAATCAGAGGAAAGTGAGTTGCAATCAGATCCACATTAGCCTTGACTCATGCCAAAGAAAAAGCAAATCCAAATCAAGGCCTGATGCCATGTTTCTTTCAGCTTGTTTAGCTTGCCCTCTGTGGATGTACCCAATAGCAGAATACCTTTAGGGGTTGTGCCTTTGTATCTGCTGTGCTGCTTGTGTTTTGGGGCTGTGCACAGCTTCCCAGACAGCCATGGTGCAGCCTGGAAACTTTTGGCTCAACAATCCTACTCACCTATAGGATCTTAATGACTGCTTCATTCAATGAGTTGTGGATTGCAGAGGGCCAGTCAAGCAATTTTATGTTTAGAAAGCAGTGGCTAAGAGACAGCTAGACAGAAACTTTCTAATAACACTGATCAAATTATAGGCAGCTGTTGTACTTCGTACATTTTAGGTGGGTCTTGATGCTGATGGTTGTTCAGCTCTGAGTCTGAGCCTTCTCTACAGCAGTACAGTGCATGTGTGGTAGTGTATGAATTAAAGCTAATTACTGCAATAAGCTGCTTCTGTGCCAGGCTGTGAATACAAGCCAGAGTGTTTCAGTCAGTTGCACTAAGCAGCAGATAGATACTAAGCCTTGATTAGTAAAGATGGGGTTTGTCTATAGATTAAGAAAGGAGGCTCTCAGTGCTTAAATGAAAGCCATGAGATCCACCACACACCTAGGAACTGCTGCTGTGCCCTTGCAGTCCATAGTTAGGAGTAATCAATATGCTCACCACATTGTCTCTCTCTCGACTAAAGAAAGAAATCCCTTGTGCATCACGAGCTCAGCACAACATGGCTGGCTCTGAAGGGGCAGACTGTGCCTGTTTGATTTGCATCAGGGTAAACAGGCAGAAAATTAAAATTGATTTTTTTTTCCTCCCAGAGAGATAATTTTGAAGATGTATTTACAGGGCTTGCTAAAACAAAATGCTGCTGAATCAACATACTTCATAAAAGAACTGCTCTGAACTGAATAAGCTATAATTGCACTTTTTGATTCTGAGCTGGTAGGCAGTTTGTGAAAACAAAGTTATTTACTAATACTCATTAACAAAGCTTTCAGATGGCTGGGAAGCAGAGAAGCATATCATGCTCAATCTACAAAAGAAAGAGATAAAATTTGCAAGGAAGCTGGAAATAGAACTGCTTACTGTGGATAATTTTCTTCCTCTAGTTCTGTAGGTGCACTTGCCAGCAATTTCCTGTGGCTGAGTATTTAGTCTGCAGGCACACTTGTAATATAGTTATTGTTCAGTTATTCAGAACTTAATGAAAGGTATTAATTTGGGGTTGACTGAAACCCTGACCTCTTACCAATATTTCTCAAATATACTCATGGTTACCAGTCCCCTACACTGCATTTGGGAATGTCAGACCAGCTCCCAAAGTGGATCTATATCTTGGGAAGGAACAACTCTCTAGATTACTAAGAATTTTGAGTTATTGGAACTCTAATTCATGGCACTGGGCATTTGAATTTTTAGTGAAAGCAGAAGGCATTAAGGGTACTTTTTGCCTCAGGGTTTATTATTAGGATATGTGCCCTATATGCTTGACACACATCAGCTAAGGTTATGATAAGGGAGAGCCTGTGAGTGAAATATTGAATGTGTCTCCCTCCCATCAGCTGTTAGATCTGACCAGGAAACTGAACTGTCAGTTAACAGGAAAAAGTCTGAGTGTCTGAAAGAAGCAATGGCAGCCTTCTGTCAGGTTTGGATAGATTTCCTTATAAAATCTCTCACTATCAGATGTCAGGTCTCTATAGGCAATCACTCACTATCAGAACTCAGGTCTCCATAGGGATAAAGGCTGAGATTTGACTCAGCCTCCTTGGGTAAGTTGTCCTGTCTCTTAAATCTGAAACCCCCTGACTGATATCCTCAGTTTTCACCCAGGCTGTGAAAGCTTTTAAAATCTTTAATTATGACTTCTTTTTTTTTTTTTCCCAGGTCCCTTTTCCTAGGTATGAGATACTAGGTAAGGGATATTGTTGCCACTGAAGTGGAACATACTGGTTGGTTCTAAAAAAATGAAAAATTCTAAGTATGCAGCCTTTTTTATTAAAAAAGCAGCAGGGCTGTAGTTCCCAGATCTCACTCATACATTAGGGGTAGAGGGTCTTCCTCTAATGTGTGCATTTTATTTTGGTGGTGTTACCTGGAGAAGGTACTGCTCTTAGGAAAGAAAAGGATTGCTAGGCAGGTTATATGTGCAAACTTCATCTCAGGAGAATAGAGGAAGTCACTCAACCAAGTGTTTGCCACAGATCTCGTTCTGTAGGGTGGCCTGTGTGAAATATAATGGAAAACTTGGGTCAAGACAGAGAACAAAGGGGATTACTTCCTACCTTCCTTGCCTGTGACAGAGAGTGAATAGCAGTGGCTAAGTTGTCTTCAGGTCTGTGCTGCCTTTCAATCATCAGAATCTACCAGTTTCCACTGGTTCCTTTGACTCGTCTCCCTCCTGGCCTCTGTGCTAGCCAGCAATGCTGAAAGAAACAGCCTTCAGTGGCATTCCAACCCTTGCACTGGCCATGCTCTTCTCTCATGCTGGGAAGATGTTTCCTTGGACTTCACTGGCAAACCCTAAACCTTCCTATTACTGGCTAACAGAATAGGCTCTCTGCATTGCTTCTTTGCTTTGATAGTGTGTAAAAGGCACACATCATGCAGACTATCTTCTTTTAGGGTATATTGACTGTAGTCTCCAGATGGCTCATTTCTCTCTTTAACTCACTTCTCTCCGGCCCAGAAAGCAAATTGTATCCCAGTATGTGCTCAAGTGGGCAGGAAATATATAGATGCCATGGTTTCTTCATCCATGAAGAAGCTTTTAAATGTTTCAGTTTCCTTCTTTTTGCCTGTGTAGTTGCCCAAAGGTCCAAGAAAGCAGTAAATTCAGCTTGTGGCATAAAATGTCCCTAATTAAGAGGGTAGCTTGCTGTGTTCTTCTTCATTGCTGCTGTCTAAAAAAATTATCATGGCTGTCATCAGCCTTTTCCTCTTATCACTGCTCATTCACAGCATGTGAAACTGAGAAGCATTGTATCCATTAAAATTCAAGGAGTGCACTGCAGTTCCTCTCACAAAATGAAATCATAATGTGGCTTATTTGCTTCTTGACATCTTTCTTCTTATGCAGCATCTTCAGTTGACACTTTACCTAATGCTCCCTAATGTAATCCCCTAATGTACTGTCAAAAGTTAACGTTTTTTATACTAATATCCTGGCATGGAATTCTGCAAGTCTTACTCTGGCAAAATTCTTGCTGAAGGCAATAGAGAGGCTGGTAACTTAAGGGCTGAAATGGGACTGTGAGAATTACATTTTCCCATATGTGTGGCTTAATTTCTGCTTCTGACTGGGATGTTTAACTTTAGTGTGATACCTTTGGCCTTCTTTTCAATTTGTTTTTGAACATATAAGAGCAATTCATAAGTATTTGATGAGGTTAATATCAACTTCAGCAATGCAGTGGCTGAACTTTCAGCACTTTTCAGATATTACCTTCATAAGACCATCTGTCTAACGAAATCTCTCATTTTCTCTATTTTCCCTGTAATTTTTTCCTGATACTCTCTCTTCTCTATCACTTTGAAATCTATGCCTAACACTCATATACACTTTGGGAGGCAGAGCTACATCAAAACATTTCCTTGGATCATACTGGTTATGGAAAATGTTACACTGTCAGATTCCAATACACAAATGGGAAAATGTGAGCCAGGGCTAATGTGGCTCTGGCTGCAAAAGAGAGGATGCAAGAGCGGGGAGAGATGTTCATGTGGATGGAGCAGGGACAGCATCTTTTATATGCATGCATGTATGTAGATAAAGATAGTTTCAGTAGAGAAAGTCTCGTTCCCTACCTGCCCCAAAGCTCTGCTCAACTTCAAGCCTGTCAGCCTTTCACTCTGGCTTGTAGTGAGCCTCAGGCCCCTCATCCTTAGTCCAAGTCTCCAGCTCATGCCTGTATTGGGAGGGCATGTAGCTTTTTCCTGTCATCCGTGCCTCTTGCCTCACTCACAAAGTTTTCAGCCTCTTCATATTTCTGCCACAACTCTTTTCCTATCCTAGAGGCACCTTTTTTTCCCTGGCATCCCATGTCCTATCCTCCTGAACCTCTGTGTTCTGTGCCATTTAAGATGCTTGTTCTCTGTGCCTCTCAGTCTGTAAGAGCTTCCCCAGAGCTCTTCGGTCCCTGCTGTATTCTCTTCCTACTCTCTGTCTTCCTCACTACAGCCCTGTGTTTGCAGTCTGAGAGACAGGGGGCTCTTTGTTCTCCCCTGGAGTCTCAGGTTCTTCAGTGCAAAGGTCTCAACAGACTTTCTTTTGCCTCTTTATTGTGCTTGAAGGCAGGAAAGTAGGACAGGTCCAGGGTAAACCAGGCACATACTAGTTTTTTGTGTGCTGTAAAGGGGGATAGCTCCAGGCAAGGTCAGAGAAAGACTGCAACAAAAGATATATAACCATGGTATTTTTTATTTATTTATTTATATATTTATAGAAAATGTAGCCCTTTCTATTTTTCTTGGCAAACAAAGTGTCCAGTATTCAACAAATATCTTGTGAACCAACTTCAGGCCCAGAGCTGCTTTTGAACTGTTTGCTGTGATTCTTCATGTGCTCATTTCTTTGTGTTACCAGTCACATGGTAACATTTCTGATTCTTGGATGAATGATGTTTTCAAACAAAAAGAGGGATTTGGACACATTACTTTTGGTTCAGAACTCTTCATGAATGCAGACATATGAAAAATGTCTTACATCAGTGTTTCCTGAATACTTGTTTTTGAAAGGAAGCTTACATGAATGGAAGTTTGTGAAAAACAGTAATACTGAGACAGTACAATTTTACAGGAGCCAAGGCTGATGGTTAATTTCTCAGAGTAGTAAACTATGATTCAGAGCGGTGCAGAGCAGAAGCACAAGCCTGGCACAAATTGAGACTATGTCCATATTTAAGGGAAGTGTTTGCCACAAAAATGTGGCTGAAGAAGACCTTGAAGTAGGATCACAGTCAGGAAGAGAGTGGGGCTTACCTGCTGCTGCATGGTATATTTTTATAAAAAGTTTGAGCACTTGGGTGCAGTTGTCTTTCTTCCCCTGCTCCAGTTCATAATGTCTGCAGCACTCAGTGGACACCTATGAGCTAATTCACCTCTCTCAGGTTGCAGAAAATAGATGCATTTTTTCACAGGGCAGTTTTCTGTCAGGCAATGAACTATAACTATCCACTGTGAATCCAACAGGTGCCTCAGCGTGAGGTAAGAAGTATGAGGGTGCACTCAGAGTGGAATTAGAGGCCTTTGAAAACAGTCTGATGTTTGTCTTTTGAAATTATGTTCTTTTAATATTTGACCTTCCCTGATGAAAACCACTGGGGCCTATGCATGGCATAGTGTTTGTTGACTTGTTGCTTAAAGAATATGAAGTAACCAGCCATTAACTCCTGTTCTATGGACTTCTGGGTAGGAAAAAGGAATCATCATTTCATCTCACTTAGAAGGGAAAAGGCTGTGTATGTCTCCATCACCAATATTCTCAGAATGAGCCCATGTGCCACAGGCGAGCCCAGATCCCTGCAGCCACAGATGTAAGTGAGACTTGATGGGAAAAGTGGCTTAGTTATGCTTATTCTCCCTTTTTTTCTGGGGACAGCCAGGGGCTACTGCAGGCAGTGAAAACAGAAGCAGCCATGGGGCTTCTGCAATGATGACATCAAGGTTATAATGCATTGTGTTTTTGTGTGTGCCACATTTTTTCTTTCTGTGGAAGAGAACTGATATATTATAAAGCAAAATATATGCGTCATGAAAAAAAATACCAAAAGCTCTGAAACATTCTCATCTCAGAGTTGGAGCAGGCAGCAAAGGATTATCACATGATATCTCTTTAGAAGATCAGCTAACAATTATGTGCCTTTCTGGAGAGGGACAGGGTTTTGCAGAACTCAAGTCATTGGGCACCAAGCTGAAGTACTATGATAAAATAGGTGAGGCCAGAACTACTGAATACAAGTTTAGCATCTGAACCCAGATCCAAGGCAGCTGTTCCATGTGCTGGCTTTAAAATGCTGGTGATAAAATGATTCATAATGTCACAGCTAATTTGTCTTTTAAAAGTGAGTTATTGTCAGTGCCAAAATCCACGTTACTTTATTTCATTAAGGGAACTGAAGCTTCACCTTGAACTCTTCCAGGGCTAGTTTTGTCTCAGTTTATCAGACCTGTGGTTTTGCAGTCGGTACAAAGCCTGCCAGCTTGTTTGCATCAGAAGACTCATCTAGAACTTGAGTTGTGACTGACTAGAAATCTGCGTAAGCATATTTAAAGTCCTACACCAAGTGGTCTAGTGTTAAAACCAAAGGTGAACATACACCTGTAGGTGGGACCCAGGCTTATTAATCTACTATCCTGAGCTTCTATAATTTAGGTAATTTCACAGATTCAAATTAAATGGAAGGTGCATCCTCCACCGAACCAAGACCTTTCACTTGCCACTTTCTCAGTATTTAAGCTGCAAAAAATTGGTTGAAAAACAGATTGCTTTCAACTATACCTTTGCAATGCAGTGCTCCCAATACAACCACGCTAGACTAGATGGGAGCAGAGTTCAGACCAAGACAAACACATATTCTGCCACCACCTGTGCATCACAAACTGTCACTCACTGAAGGGGGACACTTATCCCTTGCTTTAGGGAACGTGCAATGGCGTTTGAAAAAACCTTTCAAGCATCTACATATAAAGACACATAATCAGCATAATCAGTATCTAAGCTCCATCCTACTCCACTCTTGTCCTAATAATATTGCTAACGTAGTTGGTCTTTGTGACAAATTAATATGGAAAATAACAGGGTTTTGTAGCTGGCATTTGAAAATTTCCAAAAAGGAAGCTGCCATTTTTCTGAGAAGACAAATTGCTCCTAGAAAGTTGTTTTTCCTATCTGATCTATTCTTTGTTTCAGTCTTTCCTATATGAAGCTTTCTAGAGTAAATTTTCTCACCATCAAAGTGATGAATATCTTCCATCTCCATTTCTCCAGAAAGCTGAGATCCCTGTGCTCAATAGGAATATGGTGCTTGACTGCCCCAAAATTCATGATAAAGTGTGAGAATGTGAGCATCAAATGATGCCTTAGATCCAGGCAACAGTGAAAGGATACACACAGCTGGCCTGCCTGGAGACAGGAGCTATGTATGAGCAGTAGGATACTGGTACCTCATAGGGATGAGATAAAAGAGAAAATAAAAAATACCAAAAAAAAGGAGATAAAGTTCATAAGTAAGAATCATCTCCAGACCCTGAAAAATGAAGGGCCATTTAAAATTGATCTACTGTTTTTGAATCCTGAGTTTTCTTGAGGGTTTCCTGAGGAATTGTTATTTGTGAAAGCCGCCTTTGAGAGAACAGATTTACTGAAGACCACCTGGGAGATCCATGCATTTGCTCCTTTGGGGGAAAAAAATATTCTGTCAGCAAAAGCATCACAAACTGAAAGTGGTTTTTTCCACTTACTCTTCTCTTTATTAGTATGTCTCACTAAAAAAAACATTCTTATTCCAAAGATAACAATCATTCAGCTTGTCTTTGTACAGTGGAGAGAGACCCAAGCCTGTAAGTCTTCTCTACAAGGATCAGGTTCTTTGGTATCATGGAAAATATCAGTAAGAACATGAGGTAGTCACTTCACCCCACTTGTTTACTAAATGGAAGAATAACTGAACTGTTACCAATCCTTGCTTATTGCTGTTCCAAAAAATACTGTTACCTGCTTCAGCTGACATCTGCGCATTTTGTGTGTTTTGCTGCTTACTACCTTGACAGGAGAACAGAACAGAAGAGAGGAAAAATGCTGGAATGTAGGCAAAGTTGTCCAACTGTAGCAGCTGAGCCGTAGGGCACATGGAATCTGTTCTCATAGACCTCTTGTTTGTGTGGGGTGCCCTGGTGTCTAATAATACAGCTGAGATCATGTGTAGCCTTTTACATTGGATCACTGGATTGTATTTCACTCATCTGGACAGCTGCCTTTTTTTCACAAAAGCTGTAGGAATATAATACCTTTGGGATCTCTACCTGATGTGACTGAAATTATTCAATGGGTTATACAACTACTGGAAGAAATTGTGACAGCACAGGCCAAAATAAACACAAAAAATTAATTCATAATTTCTTCCTTTGCTTCTACTGATTAGAGAGCCTTGTTTTTTGGGTTTGGTGGTGATTTTTGTTGTTGTTTGCTTGTTTGATTTTTGGGATTTTTTTAATCATTGAACTGCTTTTGGCTTTGATAGTCCAGTTGTGTCAGTCCTGGATCCGGGTAAAAATGACTAGACAATCAGCAAAATACTTGATTGTGCCAAGACAAAAAATTGAGCAAGTGATAAGGCTCAGGACTTTTAGGCAGAGCATTTACAATGGTGTTTTTATTTTGTTAATGACTCACTGTACTGATTCACTGATGCTTTAGTGAAAGCTGCCTTGTTCAGAGGGTCTCATTGTTCAAGCAGAGTAAGATTATTCCCAGTAGAAAAGCTTGGAAAAGTGCTCTGCTAAAACTAACATCTAAATAAAACATGTCATTTTAAAGAACATACAGATAACAATGACAACTTTAATTTTAAGCAATGGCTTAAAATTGAAATCCAAAAACTTTTTCTAATCCACTATAAATTTTTTTCTTGATTTTTTTTATTGGGAAAAGAATCTTCTACAAAATTCATGAATTATCCAAAAATATAGGTGACTCCTTAAACCTTTGGTACTTGAATGTAATCAGGGCACCAGACCTTTAAAAATAGAAGAAAATAGAGGCTGAAGGTGACTTGGGGGCTTTGAGTCATTGACTTTCATAGGATGCATAACAAAACTGCTTCTGCTACTTTTGGTAAAACGTTCATTCTGGTAATGGATGGCTTGAACCACCCTAGAAGTTCCCTATTCAGCAACTGTCCACTGGCTCTGAGTTGCCTTAGTAGGAAAAAAACCCACCAAAACAAAACAAAACTTACTAACACATTAGATTTGCTTCCCACCTGGAAGCATTTAGAGGATGTAAGGGGATCAGCATTCACGTTCCTGTTTATAAAAACCAGGTTGTTCTCAATGACTTGCTAAACTGTTGACGATTTCATGTAACGCACTGGATTTTCCTGCCCCTTTGCAGAGGCTGTTTGTGCTGGGGGCGAGGGAGGGCTGCAGGGTCGGTTTGTTATCACAGCGGGACTGTGGGGACCCTGCTGCCGCTTTCCGGAGTGCTGCGTGGTGCTCGGGCTGCTGGACGCTGCCTGGGGGAGCAGTCAGGCATCTGCGGGCGGGAGACCATCCCGGCATGGGGCCAGCTGTTTATTTTCAAAGCCTTTGTACCTCAGGTTACTTGTAAGGCTGATGCTTGGGGAGTTCTGCTAAAGCTGGACTGTGTACGTTCCCTGGTTTGCCTGTAATTTGCAGTTTATGAAAAACAGATGGATGACTGAGTGCTTTGCAAGTTAGGGTAGGCATGGGATCTTCTGACATAAGAGCAGCTTTTACAGAAAACATTGAGTTAAGAAGATTCAGGCTCAAGCTAGATTGCTTCTTCCCTCCCCCCCACTTTTGTCTATTTTTACTGCATCATTGGTATGTGTCCAAGGAAAGCCGGCCATATCATTCGGAAATACAAGGGGATAAACTTTTGACTGTCGGATCTCTTCAGGCTGAGAGACTCCAGAGTAAATGAACTGGGAGAGAGAGAATTAAAAGGAGGGATTTCTTTAGTTGAACTTTATCGATTGTCTGCCCTGCCAACAGCAGTGTAAAATAACGAAGAAACTGCAGCAGTCCTTCCCCACTGTCTTTCTAAATAATGTAAGTTACCCTTTCACACTCATCTCTAAATGTTCGTGAGCTTTTTCTGCTTTCGAGTATTTTGTGAGAGCAGTGGTTTTATAGCCAGTGAGCTCTTGCCAGGAGCTCTGCTGTGTGAACGAGTGAATTGCTTTGTCTTTCTTTTTTAAGTCACGGTGGTAGCGGGGAAGCCGAGCAGTTTGACACCGCCTTTCTTTGACAGTCGTGTTAGCTCGGCTTTAGATGGCTGTCGAAACCTTTAAACCTTTTCAGTGTTTGTGCAGAAATTTGTTTGTAGCTGGCAAAAGACAATAGCAAATGTTTTGATTGAACTGTGCATGTCATGCTTGCCGTAAGAGCAGGCGTTTCAAAGGGGACTGTGTGATGCTATGTAAAGAAGACAGGATGTGACAAGGGAAAACAAATGTTTCCTGCTCTTTAATATTTAAAAGAAATTATTGAAACAGAGCCAAGGAGTTTGCCTAGGAAAGGAAGAGTGATGTTTATTCAAAGCAAAATAATGACTCTGTAAATCTGAGAGGACAGCGCCAAGGTCTAATTAGGAGAGACAGTTTACTTTTCACAGTGGTTCATTTTTTGAAGCTGGAAGTTGGCATTAATGTTGCCATATTCTGTTGTGCTTTTGTGAAGTGTAACTTGAGCCATTATCTGATCCATAGCTCTCCATAGGTTATTGAGGTTGATTGATTATTCTCCTTTTAGTTCACTTTGCTATTTTCAAAATGCAGTCTAGGCAGACTGTCAAGCAGATTGATAGGTTTAAGTAAAAACATGGGGTATAATTATAGATAATATACCAGGTAATATACTAAGGATTAAACAAGAAATAGACCAAGAAAATCATCCTGAAGTCAGACATTCATCAGGCCAAAGCAATGACATAGATGTTCATTTGCAGGGGAACAAATGCGAAAATTGTTGTTAAAGTACAATGTCTAAATAAATGTTTCTTAGATAAGGACATTGCTTAAGAAAAGTTACTTTCTGTTCCAGCCTTGGATTTTTTGTTTTTGTGGGCAAGGGATTTATTATCTAGATAATTGTCTGTGGCCAGCTATTATGATCTAATAATCAGAAGTTTTTTTCCTCAAAATTCCACATTGCTGCTTATGTGAAAACAAATTACATTGACTAGCAATACTAGTGAGAGATTCTAGACAATGTGAATATTTTTAATAAACTTGGGAATATAAACTGTAGGGCTTAAAAAGCATATTAAAAGGTTTGTTTTGTTAGTTTATTTTCAAGTTAGTCCCATAATTTTCTGAATGATATCTAAAGCATGGAGTTGTTATATAGAGAGAAGGTAGCAGAAAGCTGCTGTACCTGGTCTTGGGACTGCCTCGTCCTGCTCGCAAAAAAAAAGACAGCAGAAAGAGGAGGTTGTTGCCTGTTTCCAGAGAGTTTGGGGGAGGAATGAGTCTGTCAGCTGCTGACAAAATGAAATAAGGCTTCTGTGCTTTGGCCCTCATCCAGAACTGCTTACCATAAACCAGAGGTTTCCACAAACTTCTCAGCAAAGCATTTGACAAACTTGACTGGTGAAGATACTCCCATGTCTGATCTGGACCTGCAGTGCCCACAATTTGGTTATAAAAAACAGGTTTGTGTTTTCTTCGTGGAGGGTTCATTCCAGTTCTCATGTTTCATCCTTTTTCATGAGAAATGGCTTTGATAAGCCTTTAATAATTGCATCTTTCTTCAGGGAGAAGGCTAAACAGAACTTTGATTCAAAGAGCATCTCTAACACATGCTGCTTGAGGGCCAGAAGGAAAATTTAAGTGGGTTTTATGACAGAACCAATTCTATATTTGATTATAGGGTTTCTGGGGAGAGAGAAGGATTAAAATAATGGAAACAATTATTTCAGCCAACTGGGAAAGATCTTTTGATTTCTTTATGTAATTTGTAAAGGGAAACAATGAATGTATCCTTCTAAACAGAATAAAAATTAGAAGTACATATATATTTAAGGCTTTGGGGGAGTGGTAGGGGTATATGTGTTTTAAAAGTTCATCTTTTTCTCGGCATTGATTTTTGATGAAATCTTGCATTTGAGGCTAGATTTGTGACAAGCAGTGTCCATGGTCTGGTGGTACATGCCAGTGCTGTCTGAATTCTGCTATGTCCAGCAGCATGCACAACGTTTGGAACATTAGACCTTACCTGGACAAAGATGATAATTCTTCTGGGGGATTTCCCCAGCCCATGATATTATTCTTTCTCTGACAATCTTGATTTTAGCTTGAAGCTCAAGTTGTTTACAGGAAAATCCCAGATAACTGGTGCTTGAAGCCATCATGAAAGCATGCTGGGCCTGTCGTTGCCTGATAATGGAATTTCATTAATTCGTAACAAAACTAGAATTTGGACAGCTTATGTAAACACAGCAATGCTCCTAATTCCTTTGAGGAAAACTGAGGAATTAAATTAACTGGAAAGGTACTGGGTGTTCTAATCCAGAGAACAAAGTGCTGTACATTACTATACTGAAGCTGAAATTTAATCATCTGCATAAAGAATTAAACATACACAGTTTTGCAGAAACATGTAATACTGTGTCTAGACACATGAACTATTTTTATAAAAACAAAGGCACAATGCATAGCAGGTTAGGATAAATCCTTGAGCCACATTAAAAGCATTTAATTTGATCTACTGGCAAGTCTCATCAGAATTAAATGTGTCTGAGGTACAAGTGTAGCTAGTTTGAACTATTTTTTATACACAGCATCAAGCATATATTACCGAAGATAATAAGTTCAGTTTATAAAGAATGTTCCTTAATACAATGGCATTATGTAAGGGAATAACACTTAGATTTAATCGGTTGTTTTATGGACAATGCAGCATTCTGTGTTATAAAATGCCACTAATTCCAAAGTCTTGAAAATTTTCTCCTGGAATTCTGCTCATCCATATTTTTCAGGGTAATGTATATGAACTTGCCTTTTTCAGTTACTGAAGAAATCCAGTGACTGCCAGATTGCAATCCACTGTTGCAAATGCTACGCTTGGCTGACACCTTCAACCAAAATTATAATTATCAATAATTATATGCTATTTCCAGAGACTGCAGGTTGTGGTTATGTTTTCTGTAATGTTTCCTGGTAAAAAAAACAAAGATGGTGAGAGCTAACCATGTGAAATGCAAGGCATGAGCTGTTAAAAAAACTAGACTGAAAACAAAAATCAATATTTGTTGAAAGAAATCAATATTGGAAAGGAAATAATGACTGTTTAGATGTTCTTAAATTACTGAAGGGAAAACAATAGGACTTAGCAGTCACATAAATGGACTTCACCTCTCTGTATCTCCATTTTTGATAAGTTACTTTTCAAGACGTGCTCCTTCTGTTAGAATTGGAGTTGCTCTTCTGTTTGTTATGTGACATGAATGGATTGCAGGCAGTCCTTTGGTGTGCTGTTAGGTTTGTGTTAACATGTCTGTAAAGGAAAGAGCTGCTTGGTAGCAAACACTTAACAAATGAAATTCAAAAGAATTCCTGTTTTGTGCACAAGATCTCTTTTTCTTCCTTTTTGTTTTTGATCAATTGAAATAAAGATCACCTTCCACTGAACAAAACTCAGGCTGACCTTTGGAGAAATGAAAGCGGCATTTCATGTCAAACTTTCTGAATGGTTTTATTCCTATTAAGACCATGTTTTGTTTATTACCTTGGTTTAAATTGATAGATATTAACTGTATAAATTGTAACATTAAAGGCATTTGCCTTTATTTTCTGTTACAGGCTGTCCACAATCTGTAGACATACTGCACGTCACTCCTAATAACTGAGATGGCTGGTTATATTTGGATTGGGCATTATTTATTTTGAAAGGTGATTTTAGCTGGAAGTCAGTAATTTAGCTTGATCAGAAGTTACAGTTTCTAACTGGAATATTGTACAGTGAAATAAATGATGTAACATGTCACTAATGTGTGGGGACAGCCAAGGATCTAGTCAGCTGGGAAGCCTGCTGGCAACCAGGCAGCCTTGCTACTTGTTAGCTGGACTTTGGGGCAATAACTCAGAGGCAAATCCCATCCAAAAGGAAGAACTGAAATTGGAAATACAGCAAATCAAATACAGTTCTTGAGGTGCTGAACAGGTAGATGTAGCAGGTAGATGTTGGCTGGCTCTATCCATCTGGCCACAGTCTAGTTGCAGTAGGGTTAAAAGAGGCACAGCTAAATTAAGAAGAGACTAATCATAGACATGTGAAAAATGTAGCAGCATGTATTCTGGCACTTCTTACATTACATGTTGACCCTGCTAACACAAGCATCATTTTGAATTCATAGTGAAATGTCTGTGATGGTTATTGTTAAATATTAAATCTAGGTAGTAGTAACTTTAAGAATATGCCCTGCCACTAGGAGAAGAGAAATGACTTTAAAATTTACTGCAATCACATATATACTTAATGTTCCTGTGGAAGAACTCCAAACAACTCTGCTTTTTATGGTCACTCCTTTTGCTCATGTTTATAAGTATTATTCATTCTCTTTCACTTTAAAACCATCTGAATATTATAAATTTTGGATGCAATGTAGGAGTGGTTAATTAGGTGGATGGTGATCTTCAGTCCTTATGCCAAGGTGGATGCTCTTTCTGAAAGAGACATAAGGATTGAAGTAGATGCAATTACTTTTGATCAGATTTTAAATGCTTGAGATGAATGTTCAGCAATTTGCTTGCTCTATTCCAGTATGGATTTGTTTGTCTTGGTGTTATTAGTCTGCCTAAACATGTGTATGATCAGTTTATTTATGGGTGACTTTCTGTTCTTTTGTCATGGAAAGCTATTTGTTTGTGCTGCCATGAACTTCTGTTCTTGATTTATTTTTTTATCTTGTAGTTTTGAAAGCAAAGAGTGACAATCCCACTTCTTTTTTTTTTTTTTTTTTTAATTGGTTTTGAGGATACTCCTTCAGCAAATGTGTAATTTGGAAGTTTGTCGTGCCTGGACAAGATGGCTTAAAAAAAGTTTTAGACCCTGCAAGGATCTATACTGTGCCTGCCTCCTCCAACAGGAAAGTTTGGCAGAACCTGGTTATTTGTGAGTTTGCAGGTGTATGATACTTACCAGTGTGTTTTGTGAAGTGCTCAGGAGTTGATTTAGCAAGGAAAGAGCAGTGCCTGGTTTATTTTGAACTACATAATTCTGAATAGTATGAAAACATGAAAGTGCAAAATGCTCCTGCACCTTTTGCAGAACAAAAGCCCTCCAAAGCAGTGATGGAATCTTGAGCAAATACACTTGAAAAAATTATTTACAGAACAACAACAAATTGCACACAAAAGATTGTGCTGAACTTGGAAATTCTTGAAAAAGTCCCAACAGCTATGGGGTTTGTGTGCCTCTGAATGCATTAACCTCTGTCGTGGTCCTTGGAGAGGCAGTATGTGTCCTGTATTTAGCTCCAACCATATTTGGCCCATGATCTGTACTATCAGAGTACTTGGATATTCTGTGAGAAATGAGACTTCCAAAAAAGCAGGTGTCAGCAGTTTCAATTATATCTTCAGGATATCTTTTGAGAACAGCTGTAAATTGCAAATACTGTAAATCCCTCTACTTAAAAATTCCTCAGGAACTAAAATGACCCCCAGGAATGAAAATGCAGGAGTGAGGAACAAGTCATTTACAGCATACATAAACTCATGAAGAGGAAAAGCTGCCATGTTTCTCTGCATTTGCACTGTTTTTTTGATATGGTTTTGCTTTTTCTGTTCTTTTTCCAGTGAGGAAACAGTATTCATGAAATTTCCTTCTACAACTTTCTCTACTGTAATCCCTCTATCGGTGGAAGTGTTAATGTAAACCTTCAGGGATTAACTCCCACAAGATAAGCTTCTGCAGGTGCTGTTTTTTTCTGTTTTGTTTTGAGGTTTTTTGTTTGTTTTGTTTGGTTTTTTTAATCTTGTAAGCAAATTTAATTTTTAATCTAGAACTCAAGTAATCGCACTGTGCTGAAATTAGAAAACCTAGGGCCAAAATGTCAGGTAGAGCCACAGACTATTTCATAGCATCTGAGGATGTCTTTTTGTCCTGAGTGTTACTCTGACACAATACTACAATATGGGTTAATATGTGGTCTTTTCTAAGTGCTTTTAAGTTTTACTGTACCATCCCCAAAGAACTGGTTCTTCTCTCATTGCCTAATTCTTAGTCTGCTCTGAGTAGTTTTGGGAGCAATTGGTCTTCGTGCATCTCAGCTCAGAAAACATAAGAAAGATAAAATTAAGTGTTGCACCATGAAGATTTCATTCTATTTATCAAATAAGCAGTGATAACTTTTTAGTCGCTCACCATTGTTGGGAGTCTTGTTTGTATGACCTGAAATGGGTGTACCTGCTAAAGGTACTCTGTGGCCCTGAGTGGCTTCTTCATGCAACAGAGGTGTAATAAGGCAGGTGTCTCTGGGATTCATTTCACCTGACATCCCTAAATGGCCCAGCTTTGCAAAGTGGTAGAGGCAGCCCTGTAGAGCCTTCATGCCCGTTAACTATGCCAAAAGGGATTGGCTACTATAAGGCTCCTGTGATGTCTGCTCTGAGTAATTTGAAGGTTTGTCTGGGTCAAGTCAAAAGTAAATCGCCTAGCCTTATAATTTGGGTGGTTGCTGACAGTAGATGCCTACAGAAGAGCACAAGAATGGATCAGAAATATCAGGGTACTCTTCAGACAGATCTTCTATATTCAGTGATTTGTGCTTCCAGTTCTGCTCCTGGTAGACGTGGTGTCTTTAATTAATTTATTCACAATGAATTTGTCCCACTCTCCTAGAATGTCTGTAAAATACTAACAACTGTAGCATCCTGGACAATGGTTTTCACAGCTCACAGGGTAAAGAATTGCCCTGCACATTACTGGTGTCTGCAAAAGAGGCTTCTCTGTGGCCAGTAAAAAGGAATAATAAAAACTAATAGATACAAATAGTGAAGAAAAAACACATTGTGAATAAAATTTAACTTAAGAGGACAGTGGACTCCACCTGCCAAAAACGTAATGACTACCGTCTCATCAACCTTCCTAAAGCATTTAAGTTATTTGAAACACATCCTAAAAGCCACTCACTGTGGAATCTCTATTAGAGAAGTTCAGTACCTGAGGTAGGGCTATCTCCGTGTCCTGTTTGTAACTGGTTTTCCATTAGGATTTCTCAATTTCTTGTAACATCAGTGCTTACATCTTTTGCATACTCTTGTCATGAGTTTTATCACTTATCATGTATAATCTGTTTCAGTGCCAGCATGATGCATGTTGTCACAGTCATCACAAGGACTGTTTCTAAAATCTCAGGCAGTTGTTATATCCGCTCATACAGCTTGCAAAGAAAAGAGGATGCTATGATCTGCTCCTATTCCTGACTGCAAGAATTTCATGTTATATAAGCCACTGTCTTGCCCCTCTTTCTTTATAAAGATAGTCCTTATCTAAATTAATGGTTGGCTATGAAAACTTATTTCATAGTGTAGAACGCACATAGTGTCACAGATACAGTTAAATTGCAACAGTCTGTGTTTGGCCTTTAAATACAGGCTATCTATGTTTGCAAGGGAACTTGTGTGCTGTGTAGCAGGTGCCTATCACAGCAGGATTCTGGTACTTGAAAGAGACCTCCAGGTGCTATCACAATCCAAATGATAATGTGGTTGATTTAAGATAATATTGTTCTTATCTCTCCTGATGCCCTGTTTTTTTTCCAAGTGCCTTTTTTTGTTTAAACAGATGTATTCACACAGCTATTATATTATAGTTTCTTATACTTTCCTCTAATTTGCTTTTCATGTACAAAAATGTATTGGTTTTCCTGTAAAGTAAAATGGATATGTTTTCATGTAGAAATGAATGTCCTGTATATCCTAGTTCGTCTTTGGAAAATCTTAAAATTGTGCATATGAATGGTTCTGCTTTATTCCTCTTTCACTTGCTGTTGCCTCCTAAGTTGTGATGCAAGTTGAAAAGACTGATATTCATGCAGGAGTGTATGTACAAGGTCTCCTGAGAATGTCATTTTTGCAGAAATCTAACCTACATCAGAGCTGAGCATTTTGCTTATGAGCAGCCTGGCAATGCCCCATAAAGGCCTTTGTGCATCTGGCCTGAACCTGCCAGAGGTGTCTAAGAGGAAGCTTTGAAGAGTTGTTTTTGGAGAGGAAGGGTAAAGGTAGACAGCTTTGTGTCATATATAAAACCTTGTACCTCAGGGAGAAGGCTTGAGTAAAACCTGGGCTGAGCCAGGGTGGCTGCTTGGTAGGACAGTCTGGGGACCCTGCCCACACAGGGTTTGATGGACTTTTCAGGCAGGTAACGCGTGTTACTGTGGCTGTGGTAAAACTCTGCTGTGGAACTACATGCTGGGGATTGCTGCATTTCGGCAGGCAAAGCACAAGGTGCAGGGAGCACTTAATCCCTGCTGTAGGAAAGGTTTCAGCTACTTCCAATAACAACAGTTCTTTAAATAGAAATGCTGGCATGCAATCAGCAAATGAGTGTCCTTGCTGAGGACTGGAAGGACATGTTTACTGGGTGAAGTTCAGCCATTGGGTGTTTCCAAGTTTTGAACGGCTGGAGCTGACTGCTGGGAAGTCAAATCAAGCGTCGCTGGGAGTGCAGAGGTGGAGGACACAGCATCACAGCTGGCACGCTCGAGCTCTGAGCACTTTGAGCTCTCATCGAGAGCTGTAGATGACTTTTTGCTGTGGTTGGTTGGTCTGTTCAGCTCCCGTGCCCACAGCCATTGTTAAAACCCACGGAGCTCCTTTTGCCAAGGTTGTCCTACATTGTTTCTCACATTGTTGCTGGTGCTGCCAGACTACCTGCTGCACACAGCTACGTGTTTACCTACTTGCTGTGAAAGTTCAGCGTTACACTTTTGCCAACTTAAAGAGCCTGCCTGGGTAAACTTCTGCCTGCCGCTTAACGCTTGAGCAAGGTTTTCTCTGATCCCAAGAACAATATATGTGTTTAGACATATTGCTGTGTTTTTGAGAGTTATTTTGGTTATTTTGGTTCAGAAGAATATAGAAGGTTGGCAGATACAGAAGTTAACATCGCTGCTGGGCTGTGGACAAGAAAATGAGGTGGGTACTGTTCAACAGCTAAGATAAATATGGAGGTGCAGCAACCAGTATTTTGTATTTTAAACAATTTAAGGGTTACAGAGGATGGGAACCTGATTTCAGACTGCTCACACACTGTAGAGGGGCTCTTTTTTCTCCTGCCTTCTTAGTCCTTATCCCAATATGTGTTTTTGCACTAAGAAGATGGTAATTTTTTCCCTTTCTGCCTCCATTTTTGCTTTTTTAAATATTTTGATTCTGTCTCCTGTTTCTTGCTGTGGGACACCTAAGGTGGTTTTGATTTCTTTACCTCCTGGTTTGTGTTTCATGTGTTATATTTGATGGGAAGTGGGAGTTTTGAGGGCTGCAAGAAACACATTCTAAAGGGTTGGCACTCTCTTAAGTTAATTTTGTGAAGGAGTTACGTGGCTTGTAGTGATTGCTGAGTGCTGCCTCCTCCCTTGCTGATTTGAACTGCATGTAGTTCACCAAAATCCTACTGAATCAGTGTGGGATCTTCATGGAGCACTTTTATTTCAAATAGCATTTCAGAGCAGATATTTATAGAAGCAGCAGTGTTTTGATGTGGAGTTTTAATTATTTGTCAGTTCAGCTTGGTTTTCTTTGAGCCTGTGTACTTCTAAAGGCTGAACAGAGTTCTGTCAGTGTTCACAAAACAGGTAGACCTAGAGAGTCAAAAATGTGCAGCTGTAAGAGTGATAGTAACAGTACTGCTAGTCAGGGTAAGGTTTTTTTCAGTAGAGATGCTCTGACTCACTGCTTTGGATGGCAGTTATACAATTTAAAATTATTTTACTTATGACTTCACAACATCTAGTCCCTGAAATAATTACTTCAACATACCTCACTGCAGATTTTTTTGGAGCTCACCTGAGAATATGACATTTTATTAAATATTGAAAGGGCCCTAAATTACAGTTCTGATGCTGTAATTTAACCTGATACTTTTATCCTGTTATTTCCCTTGGTGTATCCTTTCCATTCATTTCCTACCCCTTCTCTTTGACATCTCATTTTTGAGAATTTGGGCTGTTTGGTTGAGGATTCATGGGTGCCTATTCATGCATTGTCCTCACATGTGCAGTAAATTTAGTGTGTTCCAGCTGTTTTGGAATTTATTGTGCAAGGCTCTGACTCAGAATGAGGTCCTGAAAAACTCAGGCAGACAAATGGCCTCTCAGTTGGTGACAACTGTGATCACACAAGCTCTAACCTGCCAGGCTTGTCCTGTGGTGTGTGCAGTGCAGCCACCAGCAGGTCCCCTTTCTGTCCAAGGACAGAGGGGAAATGGGGTCTCTGGGGATGGAAGCAGGACTATTCACCTCCAGAGGGGTTGGAGAAAGGGTACTGCGGAGGCACAAGTTGTGGGGAAGAGGAGAGAGAAGAAATGTGGGTATTAGATGCCAGCCATAACTTTCCCTCTACAAACTGGAGTGTGAAATGTTAGTATGTTGATGTCTTAAGAGGTCCACCCATGTTTCAGGGGCTCACCTTTTTGTAAGTTTTGATTACAAGCTGGGGAAAGAAGGAAGTAAAAAGAACAAATCATTAAACACGTAACACTATTAAGCAAGGCTTTAATTTGTAGCAGTGGCTTCTATTCCTGTTATTCCTGTGCCTTCAGCAGCTGAAAACTTTAAAAAAAAAAATCATCTGACAGTGATACTGAAGGTGAGCCCATTGCTGTGCAGAAGGAATGCCAGAATACAAAGCTTTGTTTCTGGTGCCTGCAGTGCCACCTCAATGGCAGATACTCAGTAAGGGGAAGAGAAAGAATTACACAGAGGGGAGAAAAGCAGTTTTTGTCTGGTGCTGCCTGACTCGCAGCTTCAGTGGTGTCGAGAGGCAGGAAGCGCAGTCCTGCAGGAAAGGCTCAGGCTGGCTGAGCAGGGAGGCCAGGCTGTCCCAGCAGTGCTGCAGTTGTGCTGCAAAAGCCGCAATCTTGGCAAGCTAAACCAGGCACAAGCAGGAGGTGGAACGAAATAGAAGAAGGTAGCAAAGTCATAGGAGGATGGGTGCTGGGCTGATGGGAAAGTTTCCAGCAGCCCAGCATTACATCCCAGGCAAACCTTTCAAGTTGTTTGCCTCCCAGGCTATGACAAATCCCTTGTGTTGGGTCACAAGCTTTGGGAGAAAGCATCTGCTCTGCTGGATCATAAGATGAGGGAGTGACCATGGCTTATGGCTGTGGCTGGTGGGGAGGAACCAGGACCTAGCAGAGCTTCTTTTGGGGCAGACATGCCCTCTGGCTACAAACCCAAAGTGGGAGGAAGCTGTTGCTCTTCTCAGATGGTGTGAGCTACAGCCTGGGCTATTGGAGGATGTGGAGTGAGAGCTGGAAGATGCACTTGCTCTCTGGAAGCTGCTCGGTCTGCATGGGTACACAGCCACAGTGGGGAAAGGTAAAGACCACCAGCTCATGAGGCCTCATAAGGCCCTTGATTCCTGGTGTGGGCAATGGCTCTGCAATGACAACGCTTGGCTGTTTCGCTCCACTTGCTCTCCTGGCACCAGGATCAAATTAGGGATGTGTGGAGCTAGGAGATGGCTGTAACAGCCCATCCTATCCTATATTTGTGTTCCTAAACTAATCCTCATTTCCAGCATGTTGGCTTCGGGTAATTGATTTCTAATCTCATACATCTCTTACTTTTCAGTCAGCCTTAATTGCCAGAACTGTATTAGCTGGTCATTTAGTTTGAACTAACCCAATAATTTTTTTCTGCTGACCTTAAAATTGCTTTTGTACAGGAGGGTGAGCTAAACTACTCTCCATTCAGTCAATTTATAGTCTAGGCTTCAGTGCAGACCATTAGTCTTAACTTGGAGTATTAGGATAACTTATTTAATATTAGGGAAGATTACAATATCTACCTATATAACCTGTAATTGTGAGGTTTTTTGGTAGCTTACTATTTATGGCCTCCCTAAGAATATGAATTCAGGTTGTGTTTGGAATAGGGAAAAGAATAAGTTATTCAAAACCCAGGCCATTTACAGGAATGACAACAGAAGCTAGACCACTCTTCCATAGCACTACAAAGATGGCATGTACTATGTATTTTCTTATCCAGAACTTTCTTCAGTAGTCAGCAGTGACACAGATAAGTCAACAGCAACAGTGAAATGCAGCAATTTTCTGAGGAGAAGTAGCCTATTCTTTTTAAAATAATACCAGAAAAACAAAGCATAAGAAACCAGAAAAACAAAACAAAGCATATAATGACCAACCCCCACCTCCCAGCACAAAAGACGTACACATACAATAAACCTATTTGAAAGAGTCTGGTTGTAACTGCTTTGGGGGTAAAGTGCAAGACTGAATCCATTTCCTCTTCACTAGGGAGAACAAACCCACATATCAACATGTAACAAGAAAAATCTCAGGGAAATGCTATGCCTTTTGTCTCATTTTCCTTGCCACAGTAGACATTTTTGTTTTGCTGAAGAAGCAGGATAATTTGTGGAGTATCAGCTCATTGTCAGCAGGCAGCTTCTCAGTTAATTGTAAGAGAACAGCACTTTGAAGGAATCTCTCGTTTGGAGGTGTATTTCCTGTGAGTGGCTGCAGCTGTGGTTCCAGCAGTCTCCTTTGACCATGAGGTATGTTACGGGATCAGCTCTGAGGGGTATGTAGTCCTTACTACTGACTGTAAATGGAAGTAGTAATTTGAGTGATACTGGTCATTCTGTTTTAGTGTGTTGTAAATGCGGTGTTTGAAATGAGCAAGGGAAAGCAAGCAACTAAATGATGTCTGCATGCTTCTGTTTGACAGTCTTCCACTTCAGTTCTGGGGGTGCCACTCCTGAACTTTCTCACTTGATTTTGTTTCAAATGCCTTTGTTCCACTGGCAGTAACAAAAGGCCTTGGATCTAATTGTTATGAGAGTGAAATCTGTTGCTTGTTCTTTGCAATAGGGATTCCCCAGACAGTTTAGAAAGAAAACCAAAAATCTCCCGGAACCAAAGATAAAACCCTCACCTCTCCAAAAACATGTCTGAAATCTCTGTCCTTTTCTTAAACTGTGAATCTTGCTGTACAAATGCCTGCTGCTCCTGAATGTTGGAGTTAAAATGAAACATACCTTGTGCTCTCTCTTTGATTGAGTTCAGCACATGTTAAGGGAGTTAGAGGGGCAGTATTTTGGCACAGGCGCCCCAAACCCTAATAGTTGCACACACGCTGTCTGATGTTTCATTTCAGGTTATAAACTGGATTACAGCATGCCTTCACCCTGTGGGCATTATCCAGGGAAACCGGGCTGGATCTTCCCGATGCATAAAATGATCTGCCTAAATGATCGCCAAGTGGGAAGTAAAGGATGTGTGCAGAATTTGTATTTTTAACAGGAATTTGGATTACATTTCAGTCACAGTAAATGATTAGTAATACTATTTAACTCATTGATTCAAGAATGGAATAAATATTATATTCTGGAAACCATGCTTAAAGATTTGAGCTTGGGACAACATTTTAAACTTCTAAAATAGGTATATCCTAATTAAGTCAGGGCAGCAAAGAGAGTATTTAAGCCTCATGTGTTTTCTTCTTGATGCAAATGGAGCTTTGTGTTCTTTTATTTGTGGGAAGCTTTGCTAGCCTCAGTTAGCTGAAATACTTGCATACTTGTTTTTTTCTAAAGAAAAGATACAGTATATTTAGAGATGCAAATACTACCTTGTCTGCAAAACCCACCAGCTGTTATACTGGAAGACAAAGCTAATTCTCTGTTGCTTTACTTCAGTGGTGTCTGTGTATTCGCAAACATCTTTTTAACAACTTTCTCTGCACAGCTGAAAAATATCAGGCACCAATTTTTAAAATTTTTTTGGTAACAGCTTAGTAAAATCAGAGTTGTTTTGCAAATTAAAAAAAAATCAAGCAAGTAAATAGATTAACTATTATAAGACAATTTTGCGTTAATGTTTATTAAAAAAATGAACATTCTGTTAGCCTTGATTCTCAAATTCCTTGAATATGAGTTTACTAATTGCTGCCTTGAATATTTGACTTGAGACTGAGTCAGGTCAAATATATGGCTCTGTAGCAGAAGAAGCTGATGCTGGTTTGTGTGTCAGTAGCACAGTTTTCCAGAGAGGCTCTTTGCTTCTGCTTTAAACATCTGGAGAGAGACAAAGAGCGTTTGTGGAGTCTTTTGTTGCTTCTGAAAGTTGGAGCAGGGAAGAATTACATTCTAATAAATACCCGAAAAATCTGAGTGGAATCATTAAGTGTTAAACTTTATCTTCTTTATAAACGAAAGTGCTTTCATTTTATCTCTGGCAACTATCCTGGTAATGGATATTACGTAATATTTACTCCCTCCTTCGGAGTTAAATCCTTTTTCCGATTTGTGAGTAATATTTGCATATGTATTTCTTAGCTGCATTGACATGCCAGATGCACAGTGGTAGCTGTCTCCGCCTGCTAATCCTGTAATAACATTCTGGTGACCAAATTCAATGGCCCTGCGCGGAGCCTCGGAACAGCTGATTGCTGAGTAGGGAGGAAAAAAAAATAACCCAGCGAATCTGGTTGCAGCTCTCTGCTGCATCCCCATCCCACAATCCCTTGCACCATTTGCTGCAGTCTTTCTACACAGGCTGAGTGAGAAAAAGATGTGCTAAATAAAGATTGATTGGTTTGAATCCTGAAGGGGTCTCCCACTTGTAAATGACCCAGGGAGAAAAAAAAAAATTCATGACGACTTCACTGGGCCTCCTCTTATTCTTCCATTTTTCTTTTCACCTGTCCTCTTCATGGAATGGAGCATCATTCCTTAGAGCACAAAATCTCTTGTGCATCTAATAACAATTGTGCTGTGATAGGGATTCCTTAACAATTTTATGCGTGAGGCTTGAAATATTAACAGATGATGGTTTGTTCGTTTGGATTACTGCGGAACTGCAGCTCCGTCCCTGCAAGGATTTTATCCTCAGCACTGCACTGATTAAGCTATTTTTCTACAAAGATGGGTAGGTCTGAAATGCTCAAGTTTGCTCAGTGTTATTCCTGGTGGCTGCTGCTGGGTTGCTCCTGTTTTGGCCCCTGATCGTTCATTACATTTCTGCATGCTGTGAGAATGAAGAGGGTTGCTGTGTTTTAGACAAGGCACTAAGCTGATTGCAAGAGTGGGAGAGAAAGGAATGCAAATTTAGCTTATCAAGCCTTTTACACAAGTGGACTGTGTGGTGGTTCTGATTATTAATTTGCTCAGTGTGTTCTGTATTGGCTAAGCTGGGGGCTGCTGCTAGAAATGGCTTGGGTCTGTTCTTTATTCCGGCTGACTGTGGACAGGTGATCTATCTGTTTTAGGGACTTTTAAGCCTCAGCTCTCCCAGTCCTTGAAGCAACATTATTGAGGTTCCCCACCCTTTCTTACTGCTCTGGAGGCCTAACTGTTCCTTTGGAAACGTTGCCATTGGAAACCTATTCATTCATAGTACATGAATAGACCCTCTAGGTTGTGAATACTATTGATAAGAAGAGGATGAATAAGCTGCAAGCAATTTGTTCTCCTCAGGCTGTACTTTCAGGCTAGTTGCAGCTCTGGCTCGGTGGTTTTCAGAGACAGCAGTGTATCAGCAACACAGAATTCTACTATTCTAGGAATAAAATCCTGTGAAGTGAACAGTTACTTGATTCCCCAATGTCTTTTCACGTCTGGGAAACTAATAGAGAATTTTCAGGAGTTCCACAGCTCATTTGAGGATACCTGTAGAAAGGATGCATTTTTCTCTACATGTCTCTATTTACCTGAAACAACTCTTCTGGAACTGTTATTTGCTGTACCTAATGTGCTTTTTTTCTTTTTCCCGTTTTCCAGTGCTAGGAAGTTCCTTTCATATGGGTGGGGCCGCACCCTGGCTTTCCTGAAGGCATGCATGCATAGCGGGGCAAAGCTTCCCACTAGCTTAGAGAGCCATTGTTTTCTCCTTTCTTTGCTGTCTAGTATATTTTAAATGAAAATCGTATCTTCAAGGGGAAGGAGAAAACAATAATGCTGTTTCTGGGGTGGCTGGGAAGAAAGCGATCCTTGAGCCTCAAAAGGATGACAAAGGGAGTGCATTTCAGAACCCTTTCCTGCACTTGGTTTAAGCGAGCCCGAATTTGGTTTTGAGTGTGTGTGTGTGTTATAGAAAGGTGGGGGCTTACGTCGTTTGGTGCAATGTTTCCTAATCCTTCAGCTTTGCATGTTTAAATTACTAAGTGTAACTATATGGAGAAGTGATAGCCCTGTTTTCGAAGCTCATGCTTCGGCTGCTCTATTTTGATTGTGAGACATAATGAACCTCTGGAAAGTGCTCTGTCAGTTTTGCTACAAAAGATGCTACTAAACATTTTTTTCTTGTAAAGGTTGTGTTACTTTGCAAAATCTCCCACTGCTAGTAAATTAAAACTTATGTTGCCGCAGGCATAGCAGTAAATCAGAAAAAATACTGTCTGGTGAAATTAAAAAATACTATTTTTCCAGATTTTCTTCAAATAGTTTTTGATTGTGCAGTTGCTTTCATTGAGTAAATGGGCAAAATCATCCTTCTCATAGCTACATCACATTAATCAAGATTACATCAAAGGTGGAGTTGCCTTAGAGAAACTGCAGAATCCTGTAAATCCCATACTTAAAAGGCTTTTATAAAGGGACTATTTGTGTCAGAAGTTGTTGTACCAGGCAGTCGCCAAAGCTTGAAATGTACAGATGAAATTCTATTTCCAGGTGCATGTTTTAAATCTGATTTATGTGTGCAGAGGGGATAAATCACAGTCATAGCCTGCTGCATTTCAGACAAAACATAGAATATATTAAAAGCACTTATTTCTGAGTCATTAATGGTTTCTTTCATTGACAAAGCTTAAAGCATGAGCATTTGAAAAATAAAGTGGCTGGCATGAGATTTGTGTTTGAAATGCTAAGAATTACTTGATTTTGCAATGACATTGAGGGAATGTGAAAAACTAAGATGAAAAACAGGTTAAATAAATATTATTTTTTTCAGGCAGCAGCAAATTTTCTTCTGTAAGCACTGCTTGCTGATGTAGCTTTACTTGATAAGGGAAAGATGAAACAGAGAAAATACCTGGTTGCTAGAGAACTTTCTTCCGTTAAATGACAGGCAGCATTCACTGGAGACCTATTATTTCATATCTTAAGTACAGCTTTTTGCAGCAGTTTGTGTTCAGTCTATAACAAAAAATTATGCTGTTTGTGAGTCCAATTTGGAAACCATGCTTTTGGTAAGAAACCCTCCTGCTTCTGATTATCATCCCTGTTTTGTTTGGGTCCCTGTCCCTAACGTTTGAGGAGGGAGAGTGGGAGGCAAACACAGCTGTGTAAGTGGTGAAATGAAATTTCCTTTTGAAACACGTTGCTGATGTTCTGCATGTTGTGCTGCCAAATGTATGAATATGTTAATGGGTATTTGATTGTCTGGTCTTTCTACTCTTGTTTTTTGAAAGCCAGATATTTTGGTTCCACTTGTAAAACCACCTCTAACTCAAGCTTTTTAAAAGTAACACGGTTTGCTAATTGATCTCCTAAGGTTTTTTTTTTGTGTAATTTATGGCATTTAAATAGCAAAAAAAAATTTTGTTTAAGTAATACTGACATTTTATCTTACTATGAAAAAGAAATTTAAAAAAAAATTGAAAAATATGAAAAATACATGCAAATATCATTCCTGAAATCATGCATTTTTGGGTCATGAACAAAAATTATATTTTATGAGTATTAGAGCAATTTTTATCATTTCAGTTTCTCCTCCCTTGGAAAAAAAGGAAACAAAAGGGCCTGCCATAAGTGTTTTCCATCAAATTAAATGTCAGTTACTGCTGTTGGGTATTTGAACTGAGAATAACTTTATGCTGCTGTATTTGCTAACACAAAGGTGATGCCTCAGGAACCTGTTATTGGGGAAGCCAGCATAGCTGACTTATGATCCATAATCACTGTCAATATCCTAGAAATAGCCCCTTGCTGAGGGTAGTAAGTAAAACACACCGGTATGGCTGAGTAAATGCACAGCTCAGGAAGAGAGAGCAGCACGGGTTCTGCTCTGACAGACTGGTGTGCCATTCATTCAAGCACAGGAAGAAGACCTAATGAAACACTAACAAAATGCTACACAGGTCATGCAAATCATTCTGGAATTGAGTGACCTTTGAGCATGATCAGCAGAGGGCTTGTTGTTTCTGTCTTGGAAAGGCTGAACTGCCCTGCCCTCAAGCTACATCTCAAATTGTCTGAAATGAGTGAATAAAAAGGGGTAGAAATTGTTGAGGAAGAAGTTAGACCCCTCAGGAGGTGCCTGCAGAGAAGCCCAGCTGGGCTTGCAGCTCCCCGAGAAGAGGGACCCGGTTCTGCTGTGGGTGCGGGAGGTCTGGCAGAACTCAGTGCTGCGACAGCCGCGCCTGCGCCTCCCGGCACTTCAGCCTGCTGGAAATGCTGATGGAGAGGGGTTCCTACTCGGCCACCCTGCCAGGGACTCTGCTTGCCAGGTTTTCCTAAACTGTTTTACCAGGCAGTCTACTTTTTTTCTGTGGTTGCTTCCTTCCTTTTCTCCCTGTCTTCTCTTTTCACATTTTATTCTGTTGTTGGTTATAATCTGTATCTTCAGCTGAAAAGAACCTACGTTTTTCTCTCCCTGTGCCTTGTTCCAGGACAGGAGGCGTTCCAAGCCTGCTGCCATCTCTTTAATCTGCGATTTTAATTCTAACAGTTAGTAGACTTTTTTTCTTAGCCTTTTATTTCATGCTTTATATGCCAGATTGTGAAGAATCCTCAGTCCTAGAAACATGATTCTTACTACTAGTTCTGCCTAGAATGACGTTTTCCTTGCATTTATTATTTGGATGCGCTTCATATATATCCTTCACTCTACTGTTGCTGGTTCTCAGTGGCTATCAGTTGCCTCTTCTTTGCTCTGTTTCTTTTATCATGAGGATTTTTATTTTGCCTACCTCATTCCTGTTGGTGATGCAGAACTTGAGCATTCCCTTCCCAGGGGCTGGCTGGTTCTGGAGCTTCCTCCTTGCGGGCTTCCTGGAGCTAAAATCTTCCATATTTTTGGCAATATCAGCCCCGACAAAGGAAAAAATTGTTAGGTGAACCATTTTCAATCTCTGTCTGTGATGCAGCCGTTTGACTGGCTGGTGCAGTTCCAGTTTGAGCACTTTGCCAGCGGTACTGTAGATGTAAGAAATCCGATGTTTGTTAGCACTGGCTGAACCTATTGGCACAAGAATGTTTTTATCATGGGTTTTCTTTAAAACCAGACAGCCCCGTAACTCTTTCAGTCCAGAGGCAGCATGCCTTTCGAGAATGCTCAGACAGAGATGTTGTAGATGTTGCTGACTGTTTCCCTGGCTCTCATCAGTGATAAACCATTTTAGAAGTTTAATTCTTTCTTGTTTTGGTTTTATATGGAAATATGAATTCCTGCATAAGGATGAAATATAAGTGGATTAGTCAATGATTTTGTTATTTCATGGAGTTCATAAGCCATTTTTCTTCTTTTCTTCTTTTCCCCACCCCACTCCAGCAGTGTGCAGGGTAGAAGGGAACAGGACCCATATGTCAGTGGTCTAGGATGGCCAGTGAAGGCTCCAACATCCCAAGTCCTGTGGTCCATCAGATTGACAAGCAGTTTCTAATTTGCAGCATATGCCTGGACCGTTACAAGAACCCCAAAGTACTTCCCTGCCTGCACACTTTCTGTGAGAGGTAAGTCCTTTCTCACGCTCGTAACTCAGGATTTGTGTCGTGCTGCAAGCATAGGACAAGGCACCCCTTAGTGGACAGGGACTTTTCCTTTTTCTTGTAAATGTTGTGCTAAGGTATGATAAAGTCTGTGAAGGCTGGAGAGGCAGGGATGTAGAAAAACACATTTGTGGCAGGCAGGAAGAGACAGCAGTGGCATATTTGGAATACATTCCCTTTATGCAAGAGTAAACAAAAAGTAAATCCAATTAAACTAATGAATACGGTTAATACAGTGTGAAAGGTGATGATAGCCAGAATTTGGACCTCAAAGTAATGGTCTAAAATTTATTCTGATTATCATATAATTAGAAATAATAAAAAAAATTCTTTGTTGATTTACTAAGCCTATAGGTAATTATCCCATCCTTTAATGTCCGAGAGTTGGACATGATATATACATTATTAATAACCTGATAGTAAATGTCTTAATTATTCTGTAGTTTGGCTGACTGAAGTGGGAAAACTCTCTGGAAAGAGATGTGATAAACCAGCAACCTGCCTTTTACTGCATTTGACTGAATGAACTGAATATGCATAATGATACTTTAATGTTGCATTATCCATCAAATTGTGGAGCAAATACAGCACCTGCAGAAAAGTTAGCTGAAGAATCAGTGGTTAGAGTACTTAATCTGATGATGGGATGCAACTCTGGATTGTATATTGAGTGGCATGAGAATTTTTATAAATAGTATGTGGTGTGAACATTTATTTAATTTAGGAGATTTCCACCTCTTAGCAAGAATTGTGATGTGAATCTCTAACTTTGCACAAAGTGAAAGAAAAATTGTGGATCTCTGCCTTTGTCAGAAAAACTAGTTTTTAGTAGAAGAATAGGAAATCCTAGCATTAAAAAAGGCAGCACTGAAACACTTACTGAAGTCAGTGAGACAAGATTTTCACCATCATGTATTAAGTTTCCTGACTTCTGTTCATGTGTAAAACCTAAGGTTAGCTTCTGGTTTTCACTGTAATCCTCTTAGGCTGATCTGGTTATTGAGAGAGGCTGGAAGAACTCTTCCAGACTAGTGCTGATGTGCAAAGCCTAAGCTCTCCTTTCACAGAGCCCTTACCAGGAGGTCAGGAGGAGGGCTGCCAGGAGAAAATGAGGAGTGGTACAACCAAAACCCTTGAAAAAGGGTAAGAACTGTGGACCTGTGTGTGGTCACACTTTCTCAGTTGGCATCCCATGAGGAATTTGGTGTAGGACTGTTCCCCTTAAGAACTGCATTCTGCAAATCTTCTTCTGCTTTCAGGACCATACTGAATATGGTATTTTGCATGCAGCTGTATTTTGCATGCCTAGCCAGGTGTTGACTTCAATGCCAAAAGTGGCATTATGTGTCACCTAGGCCAGCCTGCTGCATATTGTGCGTATTGTTGATTGCTGAACTCTTGTGTCGGGTTTATACTCTGTGAAATTCATTTTTTCAGAAAAACACCAACACCGTCCTCCCAATCAGAAACAAGCAAAAATTTCCTCCAAAATTCCCCTTAACATAAACTGTGATAACCTAACAGGTAGTTCCCTATATCACAAAGAAAGCTCTGTTGATTTTGGCTAGCTGCCAAATAACTTTCCAAACTGAAATGAATGAAAAAATTTCCTTTGGTTTTATTGGGACCATGTTTTACCTCTGAAACACTAAACCCACAAATACAAGTTATTAAAGGAGATTCTGTTGGAAAAACAAGGGTCAAGCACCGGTTAATCAGTTAAAGGCACAGGTTCAAATATTTGATGCAGCTTCATGTCTAGTTTATGTCATGATAGTTTAAAATTTCTACTGCATAAAACATCCTGTGGGCAGGATGCAATAGGCATCCGAAAGCATATCAACTGCACGAATATCTCAAAAAAGGGTATGTAACTCTTTCAATGATGTCTGCTTATCGAACCTTTTTCTTCAAGTGGCAGAGTAAAAAAAGGTTTAAAAGAGAAAAATATTCCCCATAACTACTTTTGCTTCAGAAGCCTGTTTGATGTACTTTTGTAAGTGGGAGTAGCACTATTTCAAACTAGCTCTTTAACTGATGAAAGGGTTTTTTTTCCCCTCTTTGATGATATTTTTCCTTTCTTTCTCCTTCCACCTTCCTTCCCCATAGGTGTTTACAGAATTACATTCCAGCCCATAGCTTAACCCTTTCTTGCCCCGTGTGCCGCCAGACCTCCATTCTGCCAGAGAAAGGGGTTTCTGCACTCCAGAACAACTTCTTTATTACCAACCTGATGGATGTCCTGCAGCGAACGCCAGACAACAGCATTGAGGAGTCCTCCATCTTGGAGACTGTCACTGCTGTTGCTGCAGGCAAACCACTCTCCTGCCCCAACCATGATGGAAATGTAAGTGAGACAGCCTCCTGTGCTTTGTACAGGTGTTGGTATGTGCTGATTTGTCTGGGTTTCATGGATGGCTTTTTCTAAAGAGAAAGCAGGGGAAGTGGAATCACACTATTTCTTTGATTTTTATAATAGATCAGCAAAAGACAAGCTATTCTTCAAATTAACTCAAGTGCTCTTAGTGGAGTAGGGAAGTAGTCAGGATATTATTTTGTCTTACCAATCATCTGGGATGATGCTGTCTTCTGGCACATTTGGTCAGAATTGCTGTCCTGCAGGTATTGAACCTTGTGCCTTTACTTCTTTGGAATGGGTTTCCTTAGCCCCTGTGCTTGTAGCATCAGCTGTTGCACCAAGCCTGCCAGAGTTTGTCTGGCAATATGTGACAAGGAGCTTTTGAGTTTCACTGACCTGCACACTGGGGCAGTACCAAAAGGTATGTGAATGTATTAACATAGAGCCAAACAGCACTGAGTCCTAGCTTAGGATGCTTTGGATCAGCACAGGCTAGAAACAGAGAGCTGCTGTTTATCTGCAGTGTTTTTGTGGATCTCTCATACCAGTTATTGGATGCTGTTTTGTTTTTTCCCTCCACCTACTCTTTTTACCTAGCATGTCCCCACGCACATGCTCAAATCATATCAGTATATTCATTGGCAGGTACCCCCAACTGAGTTAATATTCACGGATTACTGCAAGAACAGCTCTAACTCTGTTCACTTCACAAGTTTCAGTGTTAACCTCTGTAACTTCAGGATAGGCATATGAGCTCCTGACTCATAGCCAAGCTTATGCAAACATGTAAGTAGAGACTGCAAAATTCAGTGGTGCTGTGTTGTAAACTGAATGTTGTGCTTCTGTGCAAGCCAAGAAACATATGTCAGTAGTTTAAGACAGCTTTCTGGGGACTGTTTTATTTGATACTCAGTGTAGATACATTGGTTTTATAGGATTGATTCAGTTGACAGGTAATGATTACTGCAGTAGAGGAATAGCTCAGTTCCTTCTCTCTTGGAATTAGGTGGACTTGATGTTGGACACTGATTAATGAATAACTGGTGTTAACTTTTTGTAATGTGTACTATTCCCATGTGTGAAGTGGTTACTGATTAATGCATTCCTAGTTTTTGTTTGCATTTTATTTGCTCTCTTTAAAAGGAATCATAGTTGTTTTCTGACAGCCATTCTGATAGGAGCCATTTGTGAAATACAGAAAAAAGTTAAAATTAAGGTGTTATTTGTATTGTATTTTAAATTAACAGCTGATTATTCTTTGGGTATGTTTAAAAAAACCTGGCTTGTCTACAATCAAAAATATGCCACCTTATACCTCCCTGAGAACTCCTTTATAGGGAAAGGTGCATTTGTAAGTTCTCTAAACCTACTTGGCTTGCCTTGAAACACAGAATGCCATTTAGGATTCTGAGTAGTGTGTGATGGGAACATCCTCTTGCTTCAGTAGGTATCTGGGAGGGTTGGGGATAGCCTGAAGGTGGCTCCAATTTAAAGCTTTGTGAAGCTAAGAAATGAAAAGCTAAATGCACACATTAGTCCTTGTGATGGGAGGAGCTGAGGTAAGATTTGGGGAGAGCTGTTTGAGGCTGGCCAAGTGGGTCTGGCTGCAAAGGTGCACAGGGCAAGGTGCTGGGCACCTTAGGCCTCACTGAGGAAATGGGATTGTGCTGGCTTCACAGGTTCAGGACACAAGAGCACTGTGTGGCAAGTAGGTTAGATATTAGGAAATAGCTAAAAAATCTTCATCCAGAACGTCTTCCCTGTAATGTGCTTCCCAGGGAAGCAGTCACAGCACCAAGCCTGCCAGAGTTCAAGAAGCATTTGAACAATGCTTTTAAGCACATGGTGTGACTCTTGGGGTGGTCCTTAGCAGGGCCAGGAGTTGGACTTTGATGATCCTTGTAGGTTCCTTCCAGCTCAGGGTGATTCTAAGTGCCTGGCTGCTAGTAACTTTACTGTGGGCTTCAGGAAGTGAAAAATGAGCTCACAGTTGGAAGAGAATGCCTTTTCAGACACAGCAGTCATTCTGCACTAAATCTAGCTTCCATTAATTTTTACTTATTGCTTGGAGTGGGGTCCACACAGACTCACTGTATATTTGCTATTTGCATCAAATATATTTCTTTTAAATATTACCAATTTTTCTTCATATTAGCTTGGAAACAAATTTCTGTTTAAACAAGTTTTTTCAATCATTTCAACCATCCTGGACTTAAACCTCTCTGATTAAAATGAGACAGAAACTGATGCAGAGATACTTTCTCATTTGCTTGCCTGTCTGCTTGTAACCTAGCCTTGCTCGAGCCATGTAGATTAGATACTTTCCCTTCCCAGTTGGTCCCCTATTCCCATCACTCATATTTTCCATATGTGAGTATGTTTACTTTATTCCTTCTGTGCACATCCTCCCATCCTCTGTTGTGGCATCTTTGTTCTATGTGTTCTTATGAAGAATGAAACTTATTTTGTAGTATCTTAATACAAAATTACCTGTGTCAGAACTGTAAAAAAAATGCTTTCTCATTTTGACCCAACATGGAGCACAAGTGTATGTTCTTGTTAAATCAGGGTAATAGGGCACATATGGAACTTTTGAACCTACTAGAAGATTCTTATCTTCTACCTACACATTAAAGTAAGATTGGCTTTTTTCTCAGCGAAACACCTGCAGCTCTTGTGTATAAAAGCATTCTGGATTGGGAACAGTGATCTACAATCATTTAGGGGCAGGTACAGAAGACAGGGCAGGGAAGGCTGTGAAATTTTAACTCCATTGTATATGATGAGTGCTGTAGTCTCTGAAATGTCTATACTTAGGTTTTGTTTGAATTTGCGCTGAAAAACAGCTCAGAGTGGAGGATCCCCGTTTTTACAATGTAGAAGGTGGGGCAATGTATTTTCTGCCTCTAGAGTGTAACAAGAGATGATACACAGTATTAAAGTAAACACTTTTAACAAGAGAGAAAGCCTTATCTCTGGCTAGCTTTTTCTCAAAAGATCATAGCATAGCTTGGTAACTGGACAGGTATAAGATCTCCCTTACAAAAATACTTCCTGAACTTGTGGAGGTATTGCTTACTGCCTTTATGTGTCTCTTAGAAAAATAAAAAATCACCTATCCTTGATATTCTGATGAAGTTACTTCTTATTTTACCTTTTAAACCCTTGATTTTTTTCTCCTCACCTCTGCACTTCCCACCATGTCACTTACTCATGGATCTCATTAAAGTGTAATCTGTGGGTAAGGCAGAAGCTGTGACTGGGGAAGGAGAAAAAGCCACATTCTACATTTTGTCAGGTATCTCAGAGGTGCCCTCAGGTAATTCAAACTTACATTCTTCTGAATGCCAAAGCATACAAAGCTAAGGTGCACACTAGCCCTGGGAGAGAGGAATTGAGCATGTGTGTGACATGAGGAAGGTGGGTGGCAAAGAGCTGACTCATCCTTTTTCTGGAGACTGCTCTTTTAATTCAAACAAATAGAAAGCAGAGGATGAGCAATGTGATTTTTCAAAGTTTTTTTTTTTTCAAATGTGATTTTGGAGAAGAGGGACTTGTGATTGGTGAGAGCTTTTTCCTCAAGACCTGAACTTTGAAGGGCTGGAATTAGTGTGTCTTGGCTTTGTGAAATCTAGTCCAGAAGCACTTGCATCCTTGATTATTCAATTTTAAAAGTTTCTGTAAATTCAGTTGAATTATAATAGTGAAGATGCACATGGGTCTCTAGTTGCATCATTGTGCTGTAATATGCTGGTCTGGTTTAAGGTGAGGTGGGATTTCAGAACCCATGGGTATTAATTCACATTTTATTACAGCTGATGGGAATGTTCTCATTGAATTTGGTAGAAATGCAGCTGAAACCAGTGCTGGATGCTATAGTATATCCTGTCCAAGAGCTCTCTTGAATTTGGAAAGGAGAGGCAAATGTCATGTTCTGAGATGTTTTGTAAGACAAACCTGTCATAATGAAAAATTTTCTGGGAGTGTCACAAAATGTGATGCCCACACTGGGCATGGAGGGGAGAGATGAAAAGCCAGTAATAGTTTTCTGTCTTTAGTTAGAAATTAGTCTTGCCTGATCAAGAGATGCTAGAAAAAAAACTTAGGATATCAGCCTATCTAGATACTTGAAGCCTGAATTGTATTATTATTAGGTTTTCCTTCTCCCCATCTATGCACAATACAAAAATTATAGTGAGAAATGAAATCTACTTCTCTTAAACATTTTGTATTTGTGGCAAAGACAACTATTCCTGTATAGAGACATTAGGTCTTTATGACCTGTCTGCTATTATCATTTGACCGTCTGTGTTTTTCTGACACTTGAAAAAAGTAGAAGAATGTTGTTTAGGCTGAACAACTTTTATGCCAATGAGATGCTTCCTTTCTTATATATGTGGCTGCAAAAATTATGATGTTTATTATGGGGTAGTCAGTAGAGAACAGAAATACTGAATTATTCTAATCAATGTATCCAAAGATAAAAATACTGAATAAATAAAGGGCTTGTTGAAATATCTTGAACTTAAGCATTAAATTATTAAGAGGCAGAAAGATGAGTTCTGGACACTCATGCAAAAGAAATTAAATTTTTTTTTAGCCATATAAGAAGATTTCAGAGTTTCCTAATAAAATAGTCTTCCTTTTGGCTGCTTTTAATTGCAGAGTTTTGAAGCCTTTGAAAAGAACTTAAATCCTAAACTCTGTTTAACTGATTTCTTCTATGCACTGTAAGAATGCATCACATCACAGTGCCTACCAGAGTAACTATCAGGCCTCAGAGGATCTACTACAATGAGAATGCTAAATTCATAGTGACTGGAGTAGTGTTCATGTGGGTTGAGATTGTTTGGAAGGTCTACTTCTTTTTCCTGTTGCTAATCTATTTGATGTTACACAGGTTATTTGGATCAACTTTTAAATTTTCTCACCTTACACAAGTGGCTGACAAATGACTAAACCCTCACTGCATGTGAATCCTGTATCTTATGAATTGAGATAAGAGGGAAAAATAGGAATAAGACAGAAAGGAGCTTATCAGAGGAAAATCCTGGTTAATGCTAACAGCCACGTGCAAATCATGGTTCTTACTTCCCCCTCCTTAATTCTCAAGCTGCCTCTGAGCAGCCAGCTCTTTTGCACAGTGCTGTTACAAATCCCTCTGCTCACCTGAAAACAGCTGGCTCTACATAACCATCTCATCAGCCAACAACTCCAGCACAACTATCTTTGTGCAAGATGTCTGAGTGCCAGAAGCATCAGCTGAATTATTCAAGATTCCGATGCTATGCTCTGAATGCAAAAGAGCTGCCAGTGTCTTGCTTTGAAGCATAAACTACCAACTTCCTTATATCCTTTTTAATAAGCCTAAAGTGCTGTGTGCCCCAGGACTTCTAGCTATAAAAGAAAGTCTCATGCTGAATTTGCATACGTGTGCATTACTTTGACTAACATATGACTTTGGGCATAGCACTTCTCTGTTTCTTTCCCTTCATGAATATATTCAGAATTTGGGATATCTATTACATGTAAAGATCTATTTTTATCTCTAAAGAGCATCTTGCTGAGTACTTAACAGGTTGAAACAATCTCCTCCTCTTTCAAGTGTAGATTAGCACTCCTATTGCAATCTCAGATACGAGGTTTTAATGGTTTTAAGGGATTAGTAATGGGATATGGAGATTTTTCCCTGCAGCATGTTCGTTCATTTAGGGTGCTTTCCTCTAGCAAATAAACTTACTGCTTGGTGATTTCCATTGAGTTTGTATTTCAAGAGTGGCCCTGTTATGAAAAACAGCCTAAGTTTACACTTTCTTTAGCAGACCCTATGGGAAGACTAAGGATCGAGTTAGTGTGGGTAGTTGAATGCCTGATTTTTTGAGTTGTTTCACTCTGTAAGAGAGACACCAAAACTTAATATTATATAGTATAAAGATGCTAGGACCAGCAGTGAAGTCCATCATTGTTCACAGGCTGCTGTTCTGACACTTTATGATGGAATAAAATGCTTCTAAAGGAGCATTTTGATACAAAATATGGAAAATAACAGCCATCTTTTAGGCATTAAATTATTGGTGCATAAGAAAACAAGTTTTCTTCTGACCTTGGCTAATAAACGAGTTCAAGACTCAGTAAGATGTGCTTTGAGCTATGTTACCGCTGCCATGTTTGAGTGTGGAGTTGTGCTCTTTTCCAGGTGATGGAGTTTTACTGCCAGTCCTGTGAGACAGCCATGTGCCGGGAGTGCACAGAGGGAGAACACGCAGAGCATCCCACGGTACCCCTCAAGGATGTGGTGGAGCAGCACAAGGCTTCCCTCCAAGTCCAGTTGGATGCTGTCAACAAAAGGTATGGAGACTCCACTGACTATTTTCCATCCTCAGTTTTATCACTGGCTTCCTTGTGCTGACCGGGGTAGATGTTTTAATGTGCTGGTGCCATGGATATTTACCTAGGAAATGGGGATAATGAGGCTAGCATAAGGACAAAAAAATCAATTGAGCAGGATGTACTGAGGGGTTAAAAAAAAGAGCAAAACATTCCTATTTGTCAAAACAGAGGCCCTTGGAAATGCAAGTGTCATCCAGAGAAGGGGCATAAAATGCTAAGGAGGAAACTTTTGTCCAATCATGAATTTAATGATAGCTAAATAAATAGTGCTGGGTGTTAAGAAGACTGGTACAAACACTACAGTGGCAAAATGGCTAAAAAAAAAAAGAGAAAGTGGGATAAATCTAGTTATATCTTCTCGAGTAGATATACAGCATAAAGGACAGAGGAAGCAAGGCCTCATTGTTAATGTCTAAAGTCTAATGGATTTGCACGGGGGAGGACTGTGGCTTAGCCTTTTTTTGTCAGACCAGACCCACTGTGTGGTTATAAAAGGAATGAACTTACTTCTGGGAAATGACCGAATTTAAAGACAGCCTGCTGATAAGAGGGTTTAATCAAAAGATACCAGGGCAAGGGCCAATGTTTAATGACTTTTGAAACAGCAATCTTTGTAACATAATTCTTCCCTCAGGCTTCCAGAGATTGACTCAGCACTTCATTTTATATCTGAAATCATACACCAGTTAACCAACCAAAAGGCTAGCATCGTAGATGACATTCATTCCACTTTTGATGAACTCCAGAAGACTTTAAATGTGCGAAAGAGCGTGCTGCTCATGGAGCTGGAAGTGAATTATGGCCTTAAACACAAAGTAAGATGCATGTTTTGTTTCAATGAAAAACCGTTAATTTAATCAGCCAGCTTTTACAAATGATGCAGGACGCCAGTTTGACAAATTGTGTCTGAGATGCAGAGAATGTTGTTTTCCTGAAATCAGGTGCTGCAGAGCCTCTCTTGTGCAAGATGAGCATGAAGATATAGGCCAAACAATTTATCCTGAAGAATTGAGTAAGACTGCCTGTTGTGCTTCAAAGCACTGTTTCCCTTGCCAGTGCTTGGTAGCATATTTCATGTTAAATGTCACCTGTTGGAATGCAAAAAAATTGGAGGGGCATCTCACTTTAGTAGAGGAATGAGGAGAGTAACAGAATGCAGAGCAGATTCACTTTTTTACTTCCTATCTGGATGATTGATTCTGAGGGTTTTCCCCCTATATTGTAGACCAAGCTTCAGAGGAAGAAAACAGAAACTTGTACCTTTACAAAGCAAAACCTGTAGCCTGGTGGGCAGAGATTTGTTGAGGATTATTAGCTCAGGAAAATGAAAGAATTTAGTCTTTATTTTCCTGGGCATCCGTTCCCTGCTTTATAAAGAAAGATTTTTCTTTATAAAGAAAGATTTCAAAGTTGCCTTTGAAAGAAAATGCCATCAATGACTGGAGTTTCAAGAGTTCCATTACTGAGCAGCTTGAGCATCTCTAGATGTCTGAAGTGGAGGAATGCTGCATTCCTGGATGTATAATAGGCTTGAAAACATCATTAGAAAGGTGCTGAACTGCTGATCCTGTGGAAATGGAGGAATTCTAACATGTACACAATACATACTTCTGGGAACACAGGAAGTCCAAAACCATTGGGGCACAGAATTCAGTCATCTCCAGAGCTAAGCAGCAGCTTACAGAAGCTTGAGCATCAATAATGTGGACATAGATCCCAGGTTCATTTAAATGTATTCACAGTGTCACAATGTATTCAAGATGTCACACTTACTTCCATAGCAAGGAAATATATTATTTATGTGTGCAAAGGCTACACAAAATAGAATACAATGCTAAATTATGTTATGATTGTTTAAAGAGATTTAAAATAATTTAATAACTGTAAGCATTAGAGAGACTAATTTTTATGAAGTTGTACATAAGCAGTGAAAGAGGCATCTACCCTGTTTGTATAAAAAAACCCCAAATGAAATTGGATTTTACTTTTGAATGCCTAGTACTCCTGAAAAATACAATCATTCTGATCATATACTTCTAAAAAATGAAAAAAATGAAAGGGCTGCACTTCACTAAGAAGAAGTTGGCAGTTCAATTTGTTGTCCAGTGGACTGAAAGAGTGTAAGATGTAAAATACTCTACGTGCATTTCAAATATTATTTATGTTAGGATGTAATAATTTCTATTTTTGTAATGGAAGAAAACTGTCTTAAGAAAGTATTGTTTTTAAAACATAGCTGTAAATTTTTGTTCTTTTAGTTTGTGGCCTGTTATCTGAAGCATATGGGGTTTTCTCATCCTGGGACCTTATTGGCTATGCTCTCTCTTTAACTATTTATGTCCTTGAATGAAGACCAGATAGAAATGTCTTGTATTGCATCCTGAGAAGTTTCTGCGTACCTAGAAAAGAAGATTACTTGAAATGTCATTGTAGTCTTGAAATTTGTTCATTCTGTTTTAATTGCAAAAGATTTTGTGTTGTTTATCCCTTTCCCATATCAGTAACACATAAGCCTGGATTTCTCTAGTGGATGAATAGCTTAAAGCTTTGGAAAATTCAGGAAAAAATGCCTTTAGAATTCAGTGTCATTACATAGCGCGTCTCAGCTAAGGGAAGAGTATTTCATAGCAATAACTACATCTAGTCTTTAAGTTTATTTTACATCAATTGAAATGTTTCAAATATATTTACTTTATAGTGATGGTCAACAAAATAACTTCTCTAATCCACAGTCATGTCTGTGCCCTAGTTCTGCTATGTAGGAAAAAGATACCAAGAGTTGACTGGGTACCTTCGTTTGGGGATTTTATCAGTGGAGATTGTGAGGGGAGCTGCAATGTTTTCTTGACTATCCTGAATGTCTCTGCTAGGTTGTTATAATTCGGGGATCCTTTTTCCAATTCCTTGCAAAATTGGTTTTAAAAAAAAAGGTAGCCCTGTGTCCAGCCCACACCTAGCAATTTTGAGGTCAATACTGTTTTAAGGATTTTAGACTGAGGGCCAGAACTGACCCTATAATAGAAGCTCTTTCATAGTCTTAAATATGCAGTGGCTACTTGCTGCCCACTAACATTTCTGGCTACTCAATCCAACTCTTTCCACTATCCACAGCCCATCTTGTATATTTTGCTTTCCTGCCTGCTGAAAGTGAGGAATCAATTTACCTTCTGCTAGGGAGATTTTTCCTTTTTTTCACTTTTTTAGTTCAGGAAACCCTCTTTTCCTCAGGATGGGTGTGCATCCATGTCTTGAGGCCTTCTTGTCCATCTCCGTAGAGGAGTAACCCACAGATTCCCTTGGCTCAAAAATACAGTATGAAGAAGTTTCTGGTAGCCTCTCTTATTAATGGACCTCATAATTCCAAAATATCTTTGCATCTGTGAACGCAACTCAGTTCCAGTAACGGTCTCATTAACTGTGACTGCTGAGAGTTAGATGGGTCAGGGTTCAAACTTCTACATTTGTTGCTGGATTTTTGCTCAAAAAACCCCAAAACCAAACAATAACAGCAACACAACCCCAAAACAAAACAGAAAAAAAACCCAAAACAAAACAACAAAAAACGCCCCAAACTCAAGACAGGACAGGTGGGGCAATAATTCAGTCTGGTGAATTGACAGTGGGTCTGTAACGTGTTGAGTCCCCAAACTAGGGTATATTTTTATGTTGCAGCATTGTATTCCAAATACAGATTGGCAATCAGTGTGCTACTTCTTCTAAAATGATGGCTTAAATTAAACTCTAAAATAAGACATTAAAAGTTTGGTTCCTACAAAGACCTTTAGATGCTACGTCTTCCTGGGATAGGTCTTGTAACACGATGCTAATCTGGTGTTTGGTAATGCACACAGGTCCTCCAGACACAGCTGGATACCTTATTGGAAGGACAGGAAAGCATTAAAAGCTGCAGCAACTTCACGGCCCAAGCCCTCAACCATGGCACTGAAACTGAGGTGCTGCTGGTGAAGAAGCAGATGAGTGACAAGCTGAACGAACTGGCCGAGCGGGACTTCCCGCTGCAGCCCCGGGAAAACGATCAGTTGGACTTCATAGTGGAAACAGAAGGCCTGAAGAAATCCATTCACAACCTGGGGACTATTCTAACCACCAACGCTGTGGCCTCTGAAACAGTTGCCACCGGTGAGGGGCTGAGGCAGACAGTGATTGGACAGCCCATGTCCGTCACCATCACAACCAAGGACAAAGATGGGGAGCTCTGTAAATCGGGGAATGCTTACCTCACTGCTGAACTGAGCACGCCTGATGGGAGCGTAGCGGATGGAGAAATACTTGACAACAAAAACGGCACTTACGAATTTTTGTATACTGTTCAGAAAGAAGGGGACTTCACTTTGTCACTAAGACTTTATGATCAACATATCAAGGGTAGCCCGTTCAAACTTAAAGTGGTCAGGTCAGCAGATGTGTCTCCTACCACTGAAGGGGTTAAGAGGCGTGTTAAATCTCCAGGCAGTGGTCATGTGAAGCAGAAAGCTGTGAAAAGACCTGCGAGCATGTACAGCACTGGCAAAAGAAAAGAGAATCCCATTGAAGATGATTTGATCTTCAGAATAGGTAGGTGACTTGACTGCCTGTTGATATACTTAAAAATAGTTCAGGGAAACTGAATGAAGAAGTTTAGTTATTGTCAAGCTAAAGCTGTAAGTAGAGCAACCTGATAATACCATTAGGCCTCTTGACTTTTGCTTATATGTACATTTTGGAAGTACACACTTCAAATATAGTTTGCAGCAAATATTTAATTGGGATTTCAGTTGAGAAATGGATAAATTTGATTTGGAATATTTTTAAAATTGTTAATATTCATATTACAAAGCTTTTAGTATGGATTAAAGTAATTTCATCTTGTAATTTCTGCTTCTGTATCCTTTGCTTCTAGTGAGCAGTTTGTGGCTGCTCACTACCAATTAGGCTAATCATACCAATTAGTGGTATGATTTGGCTTTTGTTGGTAGTGGTGTTGCTTGTTAGGTGTTTGGTTTTTTTTTTAACTACACCCTCCAACACACCATAAACTCTAGGGACTTACATGTTTTCCCAGAAGTGCAGAGCCTTTTAGTTCTGTTGTGGTGCAACCACAACCATGTGCTTTTTTTTTGAGTTCTACCTTCTTCCCTTCTTCGCCACTTAGAACAGGAAGATGTATATCATTAGAACAAGAGCTATGCATGTCTCAGAGCTTTTGCTCCATGTAATCTCTTGGAGTGTCCACATTTGGGATATATGAATCACTATTTTATAGAAAAAACAGAGCTGAGAATAATATTTTGTGTTCAGTTTTCAGCCACTCATTTCACAGAATGACCCTACATAGATATGTTCCTCTGGGCTTCTGGGGTCTTATGTGTGCTTTGTCTGAAAGGTTACAGCTGTAATGCTCTAGGGTTTAAACTCTTTCAAAATGTGCAAAATTATTGAGATGGGTAAAACTTCTGACATTTTCACAAGGATTACCTTCATGGAGTTTCTTTACTTAATTTAAAAAAGTTAAGGTTTGGTTCATTTGTTGATGAGGTAATGTAAAATTTATCAGTGATCTCCAACACAACTGTGTATCTCTGATTTGAACCCATTGTTGAATTCCTCCAATGACCCTGGCCAAATCTGAGTCTGTATTTTAAACTGGGCAAGATAAATCTTCTATTTGGCCTGCCAGAAGCTCGTACAGCTGTGTTGGAGAATCACACTAATATTCCTCTGGGCATCCAAGTCTATGGCGTGTGCTATTGTATGTATGCTGATGTATGGGCTTTTATGCACAAGTAAATTGATCAGCTGCTAGCAGGGGATTGTTCTCCTGCTAGTATTAACAAGAGATAGCATTAATACAGCATTAGTGCATTTTGTTCATGGGGATGTGTGCATTGTATCTTCTGCCAATTCTGTGTTATTTGGCTTTTAGAATGGCATATGGTTCTCTTCAGACATTCCAAGGTCAAATTATTGACTACACATTCATACATTCATGCAAATCATTATTTACAAGAGCAGAGTATTTTCTGCATCCTCTTTTTCTCTGTCAATAATTTATATCCTCAACTTCTTATTTTTTTACTAAGTGTAATCTCTAAGAGTGTGTTCATGCAGATCTGCATAGCATGTCCTTAGTCTATACAAATGCAAAGAAGAATATTCTCAGCATATCTAGAAAATAATTGTTGCCCAGTGGTCTTTCTACAACTGGTAGGAAGCACTAAAGTGAGAGGGAAGTCTTTCTTTCATTATCCTGCTTTTGTGCCTTAGACCCATGCTAAGCTGAAGTGAGGGATGTCCACAGTGTCAGCCACTTCCACCTTCCCTGGTAAATCTCTTCCATGTCCTTCAAAGAAGGGTTAAGAGACGTGGTTGTCATCAGCTGCTCTGTCCAGGACTCCACCTTGTGTTCTAGCTCTGCCATGCTGCACTATTTTTTCACTTCTGGCACTTTTCGTGACTGGGTTCTTTGACACCATTTAGCAGTAGTGGTGCTATTTCCCACTTCAACTGTTTTTTTCTCTTCATTTATTTATACTTGGAATTGGCATCAGATACAGCCAGATGGAGAGTTGGCACTCTGCTAGAAAGTTCAGTTTTCCAATTTTCCTTTTCCTCAGACTGTTTAGTTGTCTGTTCAGTCATGTAACTGAGCATCTAAGTTTAGCTGATACAGTCATGTGTTAAAAAAAAAAATTGCCTTTAACAGAACTTCTGTCAGCCTCCTTACTAGGTGTGAATGTCATCTTCTGGTCTGTTATCAATGCTGAAAGCAAATAGAAGCCTTACTGTGAATTTACTCCACATAAAAACTAACAAACAAGATCTGTGTATCAATAGCTTTAGTGAAGTTTAAAAAGCAGGCTTAGAGGGAGCAAAGGGTTTCTTGATCTGGTGTTTCACAGAATCACAAAAGAAATAAGGTTGGAAGGGACCACACTGGATCATCTGGTCCAGCCTCCCTACTGTAGGAATAGGAATGGGAAAATAGAATTTTTTTTTCCAGGTTATTAGCTCAAATCCCTCTGATGCTTATTGTGAACTCTATGGGGGTGTAATAGTCAGTGTGGAATTTTGCCAGGCCTACATTGTATTGCATTGCAGTCATACCTGTATTGGACAGGGGGGGAAGAAGAACTCTTGATAGCACATTGCTGATGAAGTCCCAGCGTAGTTCTGGTGTGGTGACAACAGAGACTTGGCCTGGCTTTGACTCCTGTTATTTGAGGTTTGGCTGCTGTGGCAGCAGAGAACTTCAATTTGTGCTTAGGCCTGGGTTTGTGCTTACCTGTCTGTGGTGACAGGGGCTTGGAGGTGGCCTTGGCCCAGCTTTTAGGGGCATGTGCTGTGTAAAGCAAACGAACTCAGTCCATCTTCACTACCAACAGTGTGTGGGCATATCCGCCAGAGTTCCTACTGAATTATTCATTCCTCTTTAAAGGTTACAAACAGTGTGCCTTCAACCAGCAGACTGACTGATTTTAGAACATAAGCTTATGTGGGAACTCGGATTAGAAAGACTGAGATTTCTTTTACAATAAGCACAAAGGGTTAACAATTCAGTGCAGTTTTACTACAGAGTCTTCTGTGTTTCAGCTGCATCTATTATGAGAGGGGGCATCACAGTCTCATAATGGGTAAGATTTGACTAAATATCTTTCTGCACTCTGAGGAAAAAGGAAAGGAAGCTGGGAAACAACAAAACTCCTTGATGTCTGTGCAGTATGCATGTAGACTTTTCCACACTGTTTAATTTTTCCCTTTTTTTTTTTTTTTTTCTGTACCACATAGGAAAGAGTCCAAGAATAATTATTTGAAATGCTGTAGGCAGGAAAGAAATGGTACCTACCTAACAGGTTATGGCCACTCACAACCTCTTAAGTCTTCCCAATAATCTGTAACATTTCTGCAGTTTGATTTTTTTTCTTTCTGAATCTATTCCCTTCCTGCTGGAGGCACTGACATGTTTTTTCTTTGTGTTTTAGGAAGCTGGGGAATCTAGGTTAGCAAGCGGGAGGGGTTATTATTCATATCAGCAGAACTTGGAAAGCAAAAAACACTCCTCTTACTATGAGTATCAAAAATATACATTATACACGTTTGTTCAGACTCTCAGGACTAAAACAACAGATTCTTATTACAGTTACATGATGTTATTTTTAACATCTCCTGTCATTGCTAATGGGCTTTTAGATTATTTTTTTCTTCTTTTTGGTGAGACTCAATATCTCTATTGCTCAAGAGTAAAAGATTAAAATTATGAAGCATTTTATGTGTGCTAGGATTGTCTTGAGGAGAAAATGCACACTTTCTTTGCTGAAAGGTAAATTAATAGAGATAAAGCTGGGCAATGATGGGCACAAAAATGCAGGCTTTCATCTGTTAACCAGATTGCTTGGGAAACACTGCAGTGAGGTTCCTACTGGTTCCAGCTCTGTGCAATTGAAATGTTGGTGCCTCCCTAGGATAAGGAGAGATGGGTGACTGCCCATAATGGACACAAGATAAAACATGAAATGCCTTGATACAGAGGGGTAGTATCTTTCAGTAAAAGATTTGCTGAAGACTCTCTCTTAGGCAGGTGAGTTCATAAGGAAGGACTTTCTGCTTACAGAGGGGAGCTGTGATCCTTTGGTGTTGCAGAGTCAGTAGCAAAAGCCTGTTTTTCCAGAGGCTGACATGCTTTCCTACAGGCTTTCCTCTCATCAGCTGAAGTGCCTGCGCTTGGCTTCAGATCTTTGCTGGCATAGTGAATTATTCAAAACAAAAAGTTCAAAGTTATCTGATTTCTTCTTGAACATACATTAGGAAGTAAGCTTCCTTCTGTAGAGGAATTTCTGCCATTGCAGAGGGCCTGTATAATGGCCTGTATGCAAATTAGGAGCTAAGTGATAGGTTTAATAGCTGCAAAGTGCTGGATACAAGGACATTGCATGGAGATGAATTTCACCTACACACTGTGTTAATAAATTGCTATTTCTTAAACTTACTTTGAAATGTGACTATGATATTCCTGGGTAATTTTTTCAGTTTTTCTTTTGATGTATATTTACAAGGTTCCACTGAAGGAACACTCTGAGTAACTTTTTATATAGGTCTCTCTTATCTTTAAAAATAAAATTCCTTGACTTTCAAGAACATTTTTCTAAGGCTAAAGAGCATACATTCCATAAAGTTTGTGCTAGTTAGTTCCAGATGCTCTAGCTTATGCCTCCTCTTTTCTAACAAATGTTTTCCCTTTACTCTCAGTAGTAAAAGGAATGTTTCTCTTTTTTCATCCATTCTCTTTGGCTAAGAAGCAAAAAGGAAACTTATCATTAGCATATGGTGGAAAAAAATTGCTGCATGCATCCTTCAGGCACTGCTTATTAAAAGAATAAACAGAAATGGCTCAAGTATATGGGTAATGTAATTGGTATGTAACTCACATATACATATTCCCTGAATATGTACTTTTCCCTTGCAGTACAAAAATGGAGAAGCATTTGCCTTGTTTAGAGGATGAAGCAGATGGAGTTGAAGAAAATAAGTCTTGAAACAAAGGGACATTCTTGCAGCAGATAAATTAAGTGCAGATAAATTAAATGTTACTTGTTAGCCAGTGACAGGAAATATGCATCCCACAGCCATCACCACAGAAGAAAGAATGGTTGTTACAAACATGCACATCCTTGATGAAAGCTGAATACAAATTAGAGCTGATATATATGTCTTATATTAGGCGTCACAGTCAGAACAATTTTAATCACTGAGCTGCAGGATATTTTGGACTGATTAAAATGAAATACAAGTTTTTCAGTTAAAACCGTATATTGGAACCAATTAATGCCAGATCCACAGCCAGTGAATGCTTGTAAAAATATTTCACCAGGAAAAATAGCACTGCATCCATGTCTTGGAAGGGACAACTTAGAGAGTTGGTAATTGTTTGGTAGGGTTTTTTTTTGTTTTGTTTCGGAATTCCTTCATTTACTGTGAAAAACTTTGAAGTCCAAGATAGTCTAAGGTCATAACTGGAGTCTTTTCTAAAGACCCCTGAGCCTCCTTTACAAACAAATCAGGAATTTGGATCATCCTGTTCCTGTGTTCCAGGTGTAATCTGGACCATCCACTTTGGGGCTGATCTTTTAAAGACATCGATTTGCTCTGTGGTGCCCCTTGGAATGTCTCAAAACAAACATCTAAGCAATAAGCTACATAAACTAAATGAACTTTTGTGAAAAATTGATATTTTACAACTCATTATCACCTTAAGCCACTGGCTGAAAGACTTACAGTTCTATGTAACTCACAAGTGCATTTATCCTGGGTTAAAATGAGACTTGTGTGTGTGAGGACACTGCTTTAGTAGAACAATCCAAGATTTCTCCAGAAGCATTCAGTGTTGATGTTGGTCTTCATTGGCCCACAAGTCCCATTCGTTCAAAGTTAATTCTTCATCTGAATTTCCCCACTAAGGGGATTTTTGAAGCCTATGACTGCAAACTACATATGAGGGAATGGGAAACTTCCCTGTCTTGAAATGGCTCCATCCAAAGTGATATGTTTTATCCCAACTTTGTGATTTCACTGCAGACTTAGCTCTAAAACCATGACATCTGTCCAAATTCTTAACTTAGTCCCTCTCTGTATGCTCCCATGTACTACCCCTTTAATTGCCCTTTCAGTAGAAAAAAGATCTGCAGTTTAAAAAAGTCCATTTTTTATGTAAAAACCTTTTACTACTTTGCTCATGCAAGAGGCAATTTGTGAACACTGACATAGGAAGGCCAAAGAGGCAGTTAACATTGATGGGGGCTTGGGTGACACACGTGCTGGAAGGGTGAGAGCAGTCCCTTAAACGATCTCTCCTTGTTGGTAGAACTGTGTATCTGTTACTGAGAGTGCTCTTTGAAGTTGTAGCAATGAGAAGAAATCTTCGAAATAGAAATCCTTTGATCAGAAATGTAATAATTGCATGTGTTGGCATTTGGGTCCTAACTGATTGGTCCTGTCTAACCTGATTTCTTATGTGCGTTGTGTTCAATTTTAGGCACCAAAGGAAGAAACAAAGGGGAATTTACAAATCTTCAAGGTGTAGCTGCATCTACAAATGGAAAAATATTAATAGCAGACAGTAACAATCAGTGTGTGCAGGTATGACAATATGCCACTTTCAGTGTTTTTTTGCCCCCACACCTCTGCTGTTTTTGTAGTCTCAGAAAGACACATTTTGTACAATTCAGGCTGATATAGAAAATACGAGGGAAGATCAACTTGTCATCCATGAACTTTCCATCTTCTTAACCTGCAGCTATCTTTTTCAGATCTGTACTATATCATATCTAGTATATAATCAGTTTATTTCCATTCCTTATGATGTTTGGCAATGAATGAAAAAAATAAGCTGTGCAATAATCTGGAAAAATGTCTTCTTGTAAATATAATTTTACATTGTAAATTTTATCACTCTCGTGTTTTCAAATGTAAATCAAGATGCCACAAATAAATTTTTTTGGGAAGTAGAAATAGAAAAGTAAGCGTATAGATGTCATTTTCAGGTGGCTTTTAGTCTATTTAACTGACTTCTCTTTCTGATATCATAAGCAAATCTTTTCTGTGGTAGCACCCTGACACCCATAATTTCCTGCCTTCTGTAACCTGTGTGAAAATGAAGCTGTATTTTTCATTTTGCTTGCCATATATTCTTTTTACCATTAACAATTTGTCATCACTCTGCAGGCTGCCCATGTGGTAGCAATGAACATGGCAGCAGCGTGTGGCTTGTTCTTGTATGTGAGAACCAGCAAGCTGCATGCCATGAGAACTCATTTCCAGGCCTTTCCAAAGAGACAGTCAAATATTCATCAGCACCTTCATGCTTTGTAATCTGCAGCCTCTTCAGAAGAGCTTCAGTGTCTAGTTACCTGGCTTGGGGATACAACCAGTGGACATATTCCTATGTTTTCTACAGATTTAGTGTTTGACTGTGGCTGAGTCACTCAGTGGCTTAGTTTCCTCATTTCTAGTAAGGGAAAAACACCGTTCTCTCCCCACTCAGGGAGATGTTGTGAAGCTAATTCAGTAATGTTTGTGAAGTACTTGGGGATCACTGAAGAAACAGTGCAATGAGAAATTCTTTTTTTAAAAAAATTAGAATCTTCTTAAATTAGATATATCACTTTCAAATACGGACTGTGTAAAAGTGGTTCATGTTCCCAGCTCTCTTCCTGATTAGAGTGTTCATTAGTGACTTGCTAAAATCTAAGCTCCAAGAAATAGGTGATATATGTGGACATAATTTTATAATTCCTGTTTTCTGTTACAGATATTTTCCAATGACGGTCAGTTCAAAAGCCGTTTTGGCATACGAGGAAGGTCTCCTGGCCAGCTGCAGCGGCCAACAGGAGTGGCTGTGCATCCCAGTGGTGACATCATTATTGCAGACTATGATAACAAATGGGTTAGCATATTCTCATCAGATGGAAAATTTAAGGTACAAGTTACCATGTGAACTCTCCTGAGCTTTCTCTGTCTTACAAAGGAACGCAAAGTAACATTGTTTTTCAAGGAACTACATAGTTTGGCTGTAGCTTAGTCTAAATTCCATTGTTGTGATGTGGAAACCCCTGACCCAGCCACGTGGTGTAATTAATAGGAGGAGATCACAGCAGTAATGCCAGAGTTACACCAAGCAGAGACAACATGTTCCATACTGGGTGCTTAGATACCTTTCTATAACTTATGGTGGAGGACAGCAAGTGCCAGCAAGGCTAGTTGGGCTAGCTCAACAACCTTCACATCATTAGTACTCTGAGTGTACAGAAGGGTGTGTGCAGATACATGTATGTGTATGCACACAGACACAAAATCTCACAAGGAGTACATGAAGATCTCCAGTGACATAGGGAGGAGAAAAAGAAGGTAGCAGACTGATGATGACTTCCTCTTTTGTTCCATACTTCTCAGCAAATAATGTGTTAATTTACGTATGATCCTCTTGGTAATAAAAGCTGTGGTGACCCAGGGTGTTTTTTCAGTGTTGCAACATAGACAGGAGTGTTCTAGGTGGTGTGTTGTGCACTGAAAAAACTGAAAGACAGTAATGATGATGTAGGTTTCAGAAATTCAGATGTGCATTTCTAAGGAAAGCACATCTCATATTTTGATAGCAACTCTAATCCCTTTAATCGGAGTAAAATAAGACAGCAGCTACTACACTACATTGATGATTTCCAACCTGCAATATTTCTTTTACTTGGGTTCAGGTGCAGTTCTAGAGAGAATTAAAAGTTTCCTTCTTTTGGTGCTGCTCTCTGAATGCATGATACCAAGTCTGGTGGTGCACACTAGAGACAGCCACCTCTGGCAGAGGTTAGCAGTTTGGTCATTGGGATAATGGACCTGCAGGGAAATTTCTACCATAGTTACTTAATTCTGGAGTCCTGCATTGGACAGATATGGCCTGTTTGGTTAATTTTCTGGCAGCCTAATGACCAAAAAGGTCAAGTTCTGAGCTGCTCATGTGTGCAGCAAGAAATGGCCCTTTTCTGAATAGTCTTTGCAAAGTGACAAATGCAAATAGGCTATTGTGCTTGTATAGCCCTCAGTGACCTCCATCAGAGAAACAGGTGTGAATGCTTTTAGAAGTATCCAGATCATGTCTAGACTTCAAGCTAAAATAAAACAATACTAAAATGTAATGTGAGTGTTAAAAAAATACAAATTATTTGCAGTTGCAGAGAGAATGTGATTTTATTTGTCAAGTAATTTTGAAAATGTACAGTTACACAGGAAAACCTTGATTTTGGCTGAAGTCCTTAAATGAAATTAAAACACCCGAAGAAATATGTGATTTAGTTAGGAATCCAAATATTCTGAGTATCCTAAATGTGTTTCAAATAATTATTAATATCTTTAATGTGAACTGGCTTGATCTGGACACAGAGCATGGAAGGCTTGTTTTCCTGCCTTCCTAAGACATGCTGTAAATGCAGCATTTTAGATGCTGCCAGCTCTGGAGGAAAAAGCTCTGGAGAAGCCAGGACCCTATGTGCAATATACTACCAGCAGGGAGACAGGTATTAGAAAAAATTAATTATTAATGTAGTTCCTCTGATGTGAAGCCTAGATTTGTTTTCAGTCAATGTTTTTGTTGGATTGCAAAAAAATGCAAAGGCTGTGTAATATTGGCAGTGTTTGTATGATTAGTACAAATTAATGCATCAGAATTCATAGTTCTTGGGACTAGATTGATTAAATGAGATATGAAACATCAATGGTATAAAATACTATTTTTAGATTGAATGCAATAAGCCATATTTACGAGAGGAAAAAGAAATGTTTGTAGAAGTATTTTTTTTAGTAAAGAGGGTAGGCATAAGCATATAAATGCAGGAGCTTTGGGAGGGCAGGTGGCAGAGCATGTGCATGGGGAGAACAGGAGGAAGGCAGCAGGGAGCACTGGGATAGAGACATGGATGGGCACTGGGCACAGGGACACACTGAGCAGCTGTAATGGGAGCAGGGGTCCTGTATTGGTGCAGCTCTGGTTCAGGGGATCCTGTACTACACAGTGTAGCTGGAGAGCTGTGCTGGGGAGGAGGGATGCAGGTGGGGTGAGCACAGGGCCAGGGGCACTGTGGGGCCACACACACAGGGTTGGGAGGTCACGTCCACTGAGGGTGAGGCTGTGATATGAGGGACAGTCTATGCCACGAAGGGATGGGGCTTGTATTGGGCATGACGGTGTAGGACCAGGAGTTGGACTCAATGCTCCTTGTGGGTCCCTTCCAGCTCAGGATATTATTCTATGATGGGGTTAAATAAAATATATTGGAAGCACATAACATAGATATCACAGATCTAGCCTGTGGGAATCTGAGCAAAGCCTTGTAATTTCTTGTGTGTTGGCAGTGGTAATTCTTACTGAGGCCTTGTCAGATTAAATTGGGCAACACTTGCTAAAATAACAGAGAGAGAGGAAGGGATAATGGCATTTGCCTTCAAAGGAGTGTGCCTGCCAGTCATTGTGTAAGGCCTCTGATGCAGGTGGCCTGCTAGTTGTTAACTCAGCAATATCAGGGGGCTGTTTTCAGCTTAACCTAACTATTTTTGATGTTGTCCCCTTCCTTCTGTATTTACTTACACTCACTCTCCCTTTAAGGGAATTTTAATAGTCATGTGAGCTATAAGGCAAATTTCCCTGGAGCCAGGCCCAGGCATGTCCCTGATTACAGCACTGGACTGACTCCCCTTGGCAACCTCCACTGCCAGGCACAAAAGTGTCACCTACTCAGTTCTGGCAGCAACAAAGACAGAGCTCTGTTTTCCTGAGGCTGTAAAACTTACATAAATGCAGAGGCAGACAAACTCTAATCTAAGGTTGCACCAAAACATGAGCTTCTTCACATGAAAGGCTGTATTATTCTGGAAATGATCAAGACTCAGATTGGGTCTTCTTCTGGCTGTGTCACAGATCTCATGGGAGACTAGTGATCTTCCATTTCACTTCCCAGTGCTTTAGTTTCTTAATCTGTAAAAGGCAGATAACAGTGCTGGCTTCCTCTGTCAAGTACTCTGAAATTGCTAAGAAAACTGTTGCAGAAGATACAGCCCTAGGCTAAGGAGAGAGGGCAGGGTGAAGCAGCTGTACCAGCTCCTCACCAGCATGATATTCAAACCTAATGAAGGAACTGGACAACAGAGCCAAGAGAATGATTCCTGTTCCTCTGAGACGAGAATTGTTTTCTTTCTAGTCTTGAAGAGCAGTATATAAGATGACAAGCTTGTTATCAACCAAACAGGGCTCTGGAAGTCAAGATCAAATTTGGATAAGTGGTAAAAGATTAAAGGAAACATTTTATATGTCAGACTTCTTCCTTGTCTCACTAGTAGAATTAAGGAAAGAGCTGTCTGAAGCTGGTTGCATGTTCTAATGGGAATAGCTAGTGTGGTTAAATGGTCACAGTTGAATTTTGACAGTCACATGAATGATAAATCCACTTATTGTGTGATATTGCAATGTGTGACAAAGCTGTATCTCCTTATTAAAGAAGTTCTCAAACAGGAAAAGATGGTTTGTTGAAAGTTTGTAATTAATCCTTGACAATCTTGAACCTTTCAGACAGCAACAAGATTGGTAAAGTTAAACTTAGCCCTAACATGCTTCTACAGTGAAAAAGTCTTCATGAGTTTTTATGTAGGCTAGCTAATTTTTTTTTATTTATTTTTTTTTTACCTCTAGGAATATCCCACAGTAGAATATTTTCCAGCCTGGTAGGGTGACTTTATAGACACGCTTGAAAACCAGTTTAAATTCCTAAAAGCCTATAAAAATAAGGGACAAAATGTTCCTGACTGAATTAAATTAAACACATTATTTGTATTAAGGGTTTACATTATTCATTATACTGTATTCATTTCTAATGGAAAAAAAAGCCTGAAAATAATTCCATTCATACACTTAATGGGAGTGACTGGATTTCATAATGTTCTGTTCTAAAAAATCAAACCTATAATTCTAAGAAACTTTCTGAAATAAAAATATACAAAGAATATGTTCAGTCAGATCCAGTAATGTGTCATCAGCATATTTTGATCTAAACTGGGAACAGATTTTTAGTAAAAAGCATTGCAAACTCTAGCTGAGCATACTTTATTGCTGCTTGCAAATTATATTTTAAACCTGGCCCAAGAATAGTGATTTTTATTACTCTTCTCAGCACTGAGTGCCCATTAATGTAGTATGTGATTTATTCATTATATTTTTCCGTATGTGTTTATATGGGCAGGAAGAAATTGTACTCATGAGTCTGAGTCATTTTCCATAGGAATCCTGGAAAGATGGTAAGGAGATGGTGCAGTGCTCAAGCAGACAACCGTGTGGGCATCCCAAAGGAAAGAGGGGAATATGATTTAATCTCTTCCAAAGGAAATACATCTACAGATTGGCATTTGATTCATGGTTTTGCTGCTTTGTAGTTAGGCAAACTGAATACATTTTGTAGGTCTGCTGACATCTTTCCCCTGGTGAACACAAAATAATATTCAATAGTTTTTCCTGGGGATATTTTAGCATGATTCAATTAGGTAGATTTTGCCTAAATATTTTGCAATTTGTAACAGTATATGTACATGAACATAAAACTGACACAAGATTATATTGCATTTTGGCTCAGCCTAGTCTTGAAGCTGTAAGATTTACTCCCAGGAATTTTCTTTACTGAAGACTGAAAAAGATTGTGTAGTGGCTTAGTAGCAGCCATCCTTAGAGAACCCAAGTGGCTTTATTTTAGGATCATTCCTATTTTTTACCTGCAACCCCACCTATGAGAATGCACCATGAAATAGGAGTATGGGACTTACTAAGGGTAGGAGAGCTCCTTCTGTGTGCTTTGAAAACATCAGGGACATAAGAAAAATGAGTTGGGCAATGGATTTTCTCCTTGCCTTGTAATCTGTGCCACTGCTACTCACCAGTTGCAGGAGGGAGGGGAGAGGGGCAGAGAAGTCAGAAGTAGATAAGGTAGCTGGAAACACAGTTTAATGGCGAAAATGGCAGTGTTAGGTTAATGCTTGGACTCAATCCTAGAGGTTTTTTCCAACCGAAATGATTCTATAATTCTCAGCGTTGCTTGTTCTTGGGGGCAATCTGTCTCATTCTGCAAAGGCAGTGAGGTGAAAGATGGCCTTGTTTCATAAATAAGATGAATATCTTAGTATATTTCATTTAAATTCCAATGCAAACAGAAAAGCATGTTCTTCACCAAGATATGAACCTCAGTTTGTAGGATGTGTCTCTCACAAATTACTACAGGATCTGAAAGTTCTGGAATTGCATAATTTCAACACAGCCTCTTTGGTGGATTGTCTGTACAGTACAGACTTTTGAAACCAGTCTGATTAAGTGCTCTCAAATCTGTCCATCAGTTTAAAAAAATGTCTAAAAGCAGGATACAAGTTGCTCCATACCAGTGCAAACAATTGGGTATTTACAACCTTTTTTAACTGAAAAATCAAAACTCAGCTGATTTTATGTAGATTAAAACAGTTTATAGAATCTCAGAGCTGAAAAAATGGCTGAATGGTGAAAAATATGGAATGGATTGTGAGGTGATCCTAGAGTCTTCTTCGGTATATTCCCAGGTAGCTCATGGATTCTTTGAAGGCTTGGTCTCAATTTCTGCTTGCTCTGTTGCTTAGATCCTCTTTTTAGAACACTTTCTTTTTAAACCTGCTAGAGCATGCTTCTGACATTTTTGGATTTGACAGCTCTCTAGCCTTTCCAAATAATTTACTGTTATGAGATCCATCTCACCTCCACTGAACATTTTTGCAGTGAAATATTGCATGCAATTCCCCTCAATACTGCTGATTATGCTGGCAGGTGGTTTTGGTAGTCACAAGGCCTATTTAAAATGATGGAAATAATTTAATTTACCTAAGACAGGAACAAGCTTTGATTTGTTTAATGTTTCAAAGATTGCTTCATTTGCTGTTTGGCAACACAATCCTTTCCCCTTTGCAGTTTTCAGCCGACACTTCATGTATCTAAGCAGCAAGTGAAGTAATCTCGTGTGGAATCTGGGGGAAGATAGAGGGGTTAGCCTGAGCTTTAGCTCATCTCAAATTCTTTTTGAGAGCACTCAGAAGGTGCTGGTGTCTTACTAACCCAAGAAAGGCAACAGAGGACATCATAGCCTACATCCCACCCAGCCCTGATTCTCCAAGAGCTCTTGACTTTGATGCAGGTGGTGATAAAAATGTCTCCCTGTCCATCAAGGTGGTTTTTGGACTCAGGAACAGCACACAATAGGAGACAAAAGTCTTTTCTGCTTGTCTGCCTGTACCCTAATGCTGGGTATGCAGCCATTTCTGACAGGTTTATCAAGTCACACAAATCTGATGACTGTGTTTTTTATGAGTTGTATGTTTGGACTCAATTGCTGAGGTGGCACATTTTTCAGTCTAGAAAAGACATACAGAAACCAGACTTTATTTTCAGCTGAAGAAAAAAGCCATGAAGTAAATGGTAAAAGCTGATAAAAACTACCACTTCCATCTTTTGATGAAAACAATGCCTCTCTGTTCTGCTCTGTGCCTGTAATATAATCTTCAAACTGTGCTAACTAATTTCTATCATGCCGACATATCTCCCTGTTTTGTGTTTTTCCTTTAGGCCAAAATTGGGTCTGGAAAGCTCATGGGCCCTAAAGGTGTTTCGGTGGATCGTAATGGACACATCATTGTAGTGGACAATAAAGCATGCTGTGTTTTCATCTTCCAGCCAAATGGGAAAATAGTCACCAGGTTTGGAAGTCGAGGAAATGGTGACAAGCAGTTTGCAGGTACACTTGATGGTAATATGTAAATCCCCTTTTCTTGCCTCTTCTGCTCACATTTGCATGATGTTTGAGCATGTTGAAGATGCTGTATCCTACTCCTTTATCCTCTGGGGGAGAGGTTCTGCTAGACATACACCTCCTGTTCGCTTGATTGGTCAGGCAGACTGCAACATCTGTTCTGCAAATGTAACTGTAACCAGATTGCTTCATCTACCTCCCTGTGCCTGGAAGCATTTCAGATCAGTGACCCAAGAAAGACTGATCTAAGCTAGCATTTTATAAATGCTTTGTAATTGCCACACTAAGCTGTTCACCTCCATCAGCTCAGATGCTGTGCCTTGTGTTTCCAGTCATCAGATACACAAAACCCAATGCCCCAAGAGGTATCCCTTAGAAAATGAGTGTAATGGAGTAGTGTTAAGATTGAGATCAAGAAGGCAGAGTTATAGAACAGGCAATGTAACTTTGGGGAAATTGCCATTTATACCCAACTGACTGCTTGCACATGCTGTCTTTCAAGTAGAACATGTAGTTAAGTTTTAAAACCAGGACAACCTCACTGATATAAGTGAATAGCTGTTCTTTCAAAATCTGAAACAAAGATGCCAAATTAGATTTGCAAGTCATTTTACCGTTGTTGGGTCATTTTTACTGTGTGGTTTCATTGGTCTGATGTTTTGACTGGTTCACAGTGAAAGAGAGGAATAGTAATCAATGTATTTTTATCCTGAGGTCTCTTGCAATGTCTTATGGCATAATGTATACAATTTATGAAAGCTTGGGCTCAAACACAGCTAAATTTTCTGGGTATCTCAATTTCTTTTCATTTGAAAATCTGCAAAAACACCTCCTGAAAATAAGTAGACAAATACCTCCTAACTGCATTTGAGAAATGTATCACCTTTTCTTGCTGATAGGTTACAGTATACAGGTAAATTGTCAATACTTGAATGTTTTCAATGTAAAATTTTTCACATTTTTTTATAGTTTACCCTGATGTACTGTGAAAACTGAAACCGAATTCTGCTCTGTTTAATAATTCAAAATGGCACCAAGTGTTTTAATTTGGGTGCTTGCCTGATTTCAAGCTACCATTTGTTTTTTATTCAGATTTGCACACATTTTTCAATACACAGTGTACGGCAAAAAAAATGCCTTTTTTTCCCTGACAGTAGTCTTCTAAGTAACTTTTTCATTTCAACTAAGAATTTACAGGAACATTTTTGATAACAATTTCCAGTGTATACACAACTTTATGCTTAAGCACTACATGTTTTTGTCTTGTTAATTAGCCCATAAATCTTTTCATAGTCCTATATATAGAAGAGAGGAAGAAATCAACAATGCTTATTGGTAACAATAGCTGACAACTGGTTGAAAAAGAAATTATTTGTGTTTACAAAAAGCATGCTGAGCTTTTAAAAAAAATATGAAGTAAAATTACTCTTAATTTGAAATTGGTATTCCCACTTGGACTACTGTTGCTCAGAAGCCAAACATAATAAGCTGGCAGGCTGATGTTTTTATTTGTTTTTTAATTTAACCATACTTTTTATTTTAATGATATTACTATTTTTTTTCCTTCTTTTTCTGCATTGCAGGTCCTCATTTTGCAGCTGTAAACAGCAACAATGAAATTATCATTACAGATTTTCATAACCATTCTGTCAAGGTACTGTCAATTAATGGCAACTTGGGAAAATAATGTATTGGGGAAAATAATGTATTGTTAAAACCAAAGAGATCACACTCCATATGTATGAGCTCTGCTATAAGGACAGCACTTTCAGAGAACTTTGCATGCAGGGCACTGCTTAGTGAAGATACAGTCCATTGCCTTTGGTGTCATTGTAACGTTCTCTAATTTAATTGCTTAAACATAAGTTGTTCCTGAAATAAATAATTTCAACTTTACTTATTTTTATTACCCCTCTGCAAAACCTGTTACTGACTCTGTGCCCTGTCTTCTTTTAAAAGTCTGGTTTTTGAACTTCCCAGTAAAAGCATTCCACATTTCTAGTTGTAAAATTATAACAAAGATACATGACAGTCTTTAAATTTCATGTCTGTAAGCTTTAAGATCACTGGATCTATTTAACATCCTGATTCTCTTAAAACCCACGTAATTATTGGTTTTCATCCTCCTGCACTGAGCAGAACTGGCTACAAGTCCTTACACCCATGGGAAGTCCTGACTCACAGCCTGTTAAAGTCATGGTATGATAGGAAGTTTATTTGTTTGTCCCAGTAATAAACCAAGATGTGTTGGCTAATGTCTGTCAAGGAGATAGAGGCCACTTTAGAAATGCCTCCCCTATGTGTGTTCCTTCTCAGACATTCCCTTTCCATACTTTCTGTGCGTGCTCTTGTGCCCTTCCTCTACAGGAGGCAGCAGCAGGAGGACAAAGGCGGGATGATGTTCTACCTGGGTTCTCAGGACATGTCTGTCAGTCCCACACACACCAACAAAATAAAATCCCTGGCATTCCACCTAATGCCTGTTTTGACAAAGATGAGCCCTCAGTCTAGTTCTTCACGGTTTTTGATTGAAAAAATAAGTTTTATATATTCACCTGAAATAGGAAGTTGCTGCCTGAGCATAGACACCTTTGTGTCCTGAGCAGTGCTGAATTCCCTAGGTTTGGAATAGCAACCTTGCTTGCTTATCCTTCTGGAACTGGTGAGGAAGTAGCAGCTCGTGGTTTGCATTACAACACAGAAACCAAGACTGCTGCAGGAGCCCTAAAGCAGCAGGAGGCCTATGACTCTATGAATTACCTCTCCATAAGCAAGGTTTGCCTGGTAACAAGAGTGCCTGGGGAGGCTTAACAGCAAGGGGCAAGCTGAAATGAAAAAAAAAGCAAACCAAGAAATGTAAGAAGTGTGGCATCCTAGAGGATTTATAATTATTACATTTCTAATGAGAACAGAGTGTCCCATCTGTCTCTGGTGTGACTCAATGGGATACAAATGTTACTTGTTACTATTTGGTATTAATGGGAAAAGATTCTTATTTCTGTAGTGTTCTCTAAATTGGTACATATAACTGTTGACACTCTGGAGAGTTTATAATCTGAGAGCAGAGAGTACATCTTCTTTTAAATAATAAATTAGTTTATAAATAACTTAATAAGTTAATTTCACTCTTATGAGTCCCAAAGCAGCTTCCTGCCACTAGTGTCTTGAATTAAACAAGCTCACTCAGCAACATTTTCCTCCCGCTCCCATTAACCTTCAAGGATGTTCCTTCCCTCAGGCATCCTTTATGGAAAATCCTGTGCAATGTAGGCTTCTCTCTCATTTGGTCGCTTCAGTCCAGAGAGAGAGAAATACATCTTTGTCTGTTGTTTTCATTAGTTGGCTTTTTATTTTTTATTATTTTCTTTAATCATCTGAGGCACTAACTTGGTACTTCATTAATTTCCTTCCCCAAATGTTTTTTCTCTGTTCACTGTGGGTGTTCGAGAACACAATAATTTCCTGACAGCTTCCACCTTAGCAGCACATCAGTGTGCACTTGGTACTTGTCAGGTCTTTGCATTTTCTTGTGCAAGCCACAGTCAGTCTCTAAGAACACTGTTGGGGACCTTGTGCTGTAGCTAGGCCTGGGTCCAAGATGGACCAAAATATTTTAGAGATGGCTGTGGTACCATATATATGACACATTTTTTATCTTGTTTGGTCCCTGGTGCATCCAGGTCACTGACAGAATAGTCATTGATCAGCTCCATCTTTCTGCTGTCTAAACCTGTTACCATCACAGAGAATTCAGTTGCTGAACTGTCTACAGAGAGCAGCGTGCCACTATTTGCAATGTGTGTTAGATTATGGAAACAGAGAAGAGAGCATCTGCTCCATTGTGTTTTAGTTCCACAGAAACAAAGAACCCAGTGCTGTATCTGCATTCAGCTCTTTTCAGTTCAAGATGCACAAGCTGCAGGAGGGTTCTGGGGCCCTTTGCCTCCATGTCTGAGATGAATCAGATCTTAAGTGAGAAGGGAAATGCTGTATGGTGTAATGGAGTGAAGGGAGACATGGGCACCTTTTCTTCCATCTTTTGTGTGTGTGTTGGGGCTGTGTGTTCCTGGGAACTCTTCAATTCCTCCTTTAATTAGCAGGTGAACTGGTAGTACTAGATTACTAATATTTGGTACTATGCTATTGTTGTTTTAACCCATACAGGTATTTAACCAAGAGGGAGAATTCATGCTGAAGTTTGGATCAAATGGAGAAGGAAATGGGCAATTTAATGCACCAACTGGAGTAGCAGTAGATTCTAATGGAAACATTATCGTAGCAGATTGGGGAAACAGTCGAATACAGGTAGAAATGTCTGTATTTCAAAGGTGCTTGATTAAAAACCCTAATTTTTTAAGGGTTGGTAACTTTGCCCTTCAGACTGCCCACGAAACACCATCAGCATTAGAAGTGATGTGGTTTCTCACACCATCCTTTATGTGCCTCATTGTCCACATTTAGACCTGGTGGTGTCAGATTGTCAGCTTGTCAGTGTGGCTGCTGGCAGCTCTGATGGCCACTGTGACCAAGGATTTTGGCGCTAAGTAGTTCTCCAAAAGTTACTTGATGACTTAAGAGATTTGCAAGCATTGCTGAGATGATAGTCATTTATAATAACCATAACAGAAGATCAGAGACATAGTGGAAAATACGAAAAAGCAAACCACCTGAGGTGAATGCAGCAGATTTTTATCATCTTTTTTAAATGGTGAGAAATTGTTCTGCTTTCAAGTTATGAGAGTTGCACTCTTTTAAGTGCTAATCACAAGGTCTTCTTGTTTGCCAAAGAATACCTAATAAATAAGTGTATGAATTATTTCCATGGAATATGAAACTGAGGGAGCTGCTTATGAGTTATTCTCAGGAAGGATAGTCAACAGGGTAAACAAATTCCTGGTTTTCTCTGTGTGGGAACCTAGGAATCAGGCTAGCCACAATAGTGATACTTGTTTGGAAAACAAGGTGTTGGTTGAGTTCCCAATTAAGTTTGATTTATTGTAGTTGTATTTTTAACAAGGAACAGCTGAGGTTCTTATTTTTTATTATTATTATTGTTTCATTTTGTGTTAATTCTTGCCAAAGAATCTGGATGCTATAATTAGTTCTTTTTAATAAGAATATACATTTGTATATAAAATTGCATATTATGAGATAACAGACCAGATTTTTCCCTTGTTTATTCTATTGTATGTCAACTGTTTCAGAAAAGAGAAGTATAACAGTATAACTGAGAGCAGACTTGTGTCTGCTACTTTCCTTTTTTATTCGTAACATTTATTCTGTGCTTTCTCACCCTCCAAGGTTTTTGATGGAAGTGGATCATTTTTATCCTACATTAACACCTCTGCTGACCCACTTTATGGTCCCCAAGGGCTGGCTCTTACTTCAGATGGCCACGTTGTAGTCGCAGACTCTGGAAATCACTGCTTCAAGGTCTATCGGTACCTACAGTAGCAATGAGCTCTGGAGCTGGATAATCACCCACCCTTAAGAAAAGACTCGTCCTACAGATCCAGTGCAGGATGTCTCCTACTTTGTGTTCATTTTTAATAACAAAGGAGTCTCTTACGGACTTCCTGTGATAATTTCCAAACTTACCTTGTTTACATAGGACTTGCACCTCTTATGTTTCTCACTGAACTTTTTGTTGTAAGTGTTAATAAAAAAATACTCTGTAACTGAATTCATAAAGACAATGTGAAATTAAACACAAACTGCAACCTATGAAACTGGAATTAACTAATAAGGCAAAAAAATAAGAAAAGTTTGGGAAAAGCCCCCATAGCTTTTTGATGACTGCGAAGGATAGCTCCTGCTCAGAGCTTCCAAATTTAAAGAAGTATCATTCTTACACGTTATTTAACCTAGAGGTGATCCTGGGAATCTTCTAGATCTCATTGTCATGGTAGGTATTACACTTTTAACATTCTTCAGTCTTACTGTGTATAACAAGTAGGTCCTTTTAGTATAAGGTTAAGTCTCACAAAACCCGTCTAGCTCTAACCGTCAGACCCAACACAGCTCGGTGTTTAGCACTATGAGAATCAATGCAAATTCCCTGCTCACGTGGAATTAATGAAGGATTGTTTCGTGCGGCTGTTTGTCACTCTTCCTCTTGCTCAGTGTGCAGCAAGGACTTTGCAGAGGCCTGACATTTCTAAAGCTCTGGAAAAACTTAATTGTAGCGATACATTAGTGGGAGCAGAATTTCTGTCTAACCACAGACCTTTTGACACCAAACTCGTTTGTTAGGATCAGGGTTATTACAATGTCAAGACAATTAACCTCATGTGTGCCACTCTTTCGTATGTGTTCATTGCCATGTTTCCTTACGGCAACTCATTGTATTAACCTCTCAAATAAAATACAGCTTCACACAGGACAGAAAGCCAGAGAAGTACCCCTGTGGAGGACCTACATTATACAACCAAAGGAACTGTGGTAAACAGAGGTTGTATAGGAAAGCCAAGGGATACCAAAGCTATTTGTTTTTATGTGAGAAAAAATACGTTACAAATAAAAATGAATTTGAACCAATTCCTGAAGTCCTTCATCAAAGGGAATTTTGTTAGAGGACAAAACAAGGACTGTGAGATTTGTTCCAATTTGTTTGTATGTATGTATGTATGTATGACTGATTGACATAAAAATAAAAAAAAGTAAATGTGGGTTATTTCAGCAAACTGGAACGTATGTATGATATTTGACAATGGCAGTACTCTTAAAAATGACCTTTCTTCCTCTGCCAGATCTCTCTACTGTGTTCTTTGTTGAAGTATTAATTTAACTGGAAATGCTTACAGGCATGGTTTTGTTTTTAATGTTTGGTTTGTTGGGGGATTTTTAGGTATGAACTTGTCCTTTCTAAAGTAGCATTGGCTTTATTCTTATTTCTATATCCAGTGGTCAAAGGTGGAATTGCTACTGTAGTCTGATATAGATAGAGTGGTGCTCCCTTTTAAGTGTTGTTTGAGGAGCTCTGAGCTTGCTGCCAATGCCTGCAGTAGCCTGGGAAGTGCTGTCTTTCTTTTCTCATTTTTAGGGCCTTGAAACAAAAGGGCATTGGGTCAGAAACAAGGGAGTATTTTAAGCATGTTTGCAAAATGGAAAGAAATCTTTGATAAAATTTTTTGTTATAAGTATTTGTCTTATTTCTAAAACGTAAAGGTGGTTGTTTCAATGAATTTGAGAAAAACTTATGGTTTTCTTGTAAAGTTGCATTTGACTTGTAAAAATGCAGACCCCAAGGTTCTTAAATGGGGGGTTTGTCTGATTTTTAATTACTGTTTCCTAAAGATATTTCCTCTTCTTTCTTTTGTTTATTTTTTGCACATAGAACCGATTTATAATTTCTCGTGCAAATATAAGTTTCCTTATTTCATTGGAATAAATATTTTGTGCATGAAGCTTAAGGACTGTATAATGAAGCTAAGAAACCAGTGGTAACATTTATGAATATTAAAACTCAAGTTTGTTATTACTAAGAGAACAATATATTCTCTGCTTGAACTGAGTTTGTCCTAAAATTCTGAAGATGGTATCTCAGTAATTACAAATAAACTGTCCTATCAAAATTTAACAAAGCTGTAGATCAAATTTTCATTCTAAGTGTCCTTATAACACTTTCTGACATTGGAAGACCCTTAAATGGCACATCAATGAAGAAAAGGCATTTGAACTGTATTTAGCAATAAAGAGAAGGGGTTGCCTAGATTAAGATAAATTTTTTTTAAAAAATGCTGTGACTGTCAGTTATCATATTTAGTTCCAAATATGGATTTTTAGAATACAATTTTACTAAGCTTGCATGTTTTCCCCTCAGAAAACATTGCCAAATCCTTTGTTGTCAGGAACTTTGAGAAGCATGAAAATCAGGTCCTAACCTGTATATCAAAAAAGATACTTTAGACCGTACTCTTTCATGTATACACTTTTCTTCAAAAGCTTTTCAGTCCTTTGGTCCAGCATTGCTTACCAGGACTTTAGATAACCCTTGTGAACCCAGTGCATCCTGATGAAATAGTGAATTCTGCACATAACCCCCCTCACAACCCAGCTCAAAGCTATTAGGAGTTTTGTGGCTTTGTTCTTAAAATTGAATAATCTTTTCAGACATTATCAGCAGAGCAGCGCCTAAAAAATGTCACTAATTTGAAGTTACTTCTGATAGCAAATGCTGTCAACTTCAATTTCAAATTTAGTTACATTGGGCATTCCCTTCCAAGGTCTGACCTTATCTGCCTGGCACTGGGAAAATGAGAAATACATTGCTTTTACGGTGTGCTTCTGAAGCCAACTTCGCTAAAATGCTTGGCTTACAAACCTTACAAAGAGCAACCAAAGCAGAAATTCTGCACTTAAAAGCTGGCAGACCTTTTTTCTCATCCAATTAAGGGAAGGTCAGAATTGCACTACGTGATTTGCTGAGTTGTTAGCATTTATTAAAGGCTTTATAGGCACGCTGCTGCCAGATTTCAGGTATAACCAAATGTCCCCTTGACTTCCCTGGAATGCTAATTGACTAGCAGCACAGCATGAATGGTGAAAGTATGTGCTTCATTTAACTAATCTTCAACTCAAAAGTCATCTCAAAAGGTTATTAGATCTTGTGTCATATAGAGCATTTTAGGACAAACCAGCCAACTGTATTTTCATTGTTTTGAATAGAATAAAAAGATCTGTTCAGATAAATAAAATATAAACAATAGGAGAGTTTTACAGAGGCTAAACCAGCACCAGAGTATTGAAAAAGAAAAGGAAAATGGTTTAGGCAAGCATTTGCCTCATGAAGATGGAGTGTTATTTACTAGTAAATGCTCATCTGTTCAGTTAAAGCTAGAGGGCTTTTGATTTCATGTCAATATTTTTTATAATAAGGATCTAGTGTTGCCATAATGAGAACTATAAGTGCCCAATATATTGTGCTTGTTATAAAGAAATGACTTTCAGTTTTGGGATACAGCTCGTTGTGAAATCATGATGTAAAGTCAAACTTTTCTTCGACAATTCAAGCAGTGATTATTTGACCTGTTTGTGGAAAGTGTACAAAAGGTATTTGTGCTACAGAGTGGGAAGGGTCCTAACAGGTCATTTAATTTCTGATGAATGTACAGCACTTCAGTTGATGTTTGTGAGCAACACAGCCTTAACCTTGACACTTTCCCTTTGGTTTTATGACATAGGAATGTTCCCTAAGTTGTGTAGTGTATGGCAGCAGCCCCTGATAGAAATCTCTACCAGTTGATATGCTGCAGCTTTCCAGTTCTAGGAGTGTTTCCAGTTCTTCATGTTTTTTTAAAAATTTTTGTACATTCCATCTTTGTAAGTCAATATATGTTTTGTGTATATGTAAACCTTGCACTCTCTTGACACTCATAATGAAATATTCTCCTCACTTGTTTTTTTTTTTGTTGTTGTCAATGATGATGTTTTTGTTTGTATTTTTTAAAATCCCTGTGAGGCTAAATACAGACTTTTTCTCCTTAAGGTCAAGGATGAAAGATGCACATCAAGGTGTTTATGTGTGTGTGTGTGTGCGCGTGTGTGCGTGTAGTTTTAGCTTCCTGTGTGCCATGGTATTCATAATGCTTTAGCTGACAAAAAAAATTACTCTGTCTTGGAAATGTAGGAAAACCAGAGTCAAATGTGTACCTTTACCACGCACAAAAATTTCAAATAATAAAAATAAAGCTTGTTTCCTCTGTTATTTTCATGGTTGAGGATTCATTTTTTATATGTCTCATACTCACTGTCCCTAAAAGTAACCCCGTGATGCAGGAAGACAGGTAATTTTTTCCAGTTTTTTTTTTTCCCTGACACCAAAGTCACATGTGAACCAAGGAAACTGTTTTTTTCAAGGATGTTAAACTTTTATGTGGACACAGAGGAAAGAGGCTTGAGTTGTTCTTGGGAAGAAGGTGCAGAGTTGGAGTTTCCTTTTTCCTCTCTTCCTTCTTCAGTACAGGAATCAAAATAAAGATTTTCATTGATGGCAGTAAGATTAAGAGCTGTAAGCTTTTCTGCTTGCATCACAGAAGGACACAGTACCTTTTAGCTGAGGTGTGCTATAATCTTTCAAGGGTCTGTTGCAGAAAACCAAATTAAATTATTGGGGAGAACAGAAAATTTGCCTTAGGAGTTCAGTCTGACTCTGTTCCTGTAAGAACAAATTTCCAGCTTGTATGAACTTCAGTTTCACATAGTACCTATGTCTTCTTGGTCACTGGTGAACTCTCCAAACCTGAATTGTTTGAGAACTCAGTGTGACTGGGAACTTGCTCACAAAGTAAGACAGAATCTTCAGATGCATCATTTGGCTTGGATGCAACCTCAGTGGAGGGGAATAGCAGGGTGAGTGAAACCTCCAGTGATGAGTGTTCAGTGGCAGGGCAGTTAGAAATGAGACTGCTGAAATAGTGAGCAGCTGTCCTTTTTTGTGGATCTTTCCCCCACACCCTCTAGAGGAATACGTGTTTTATTCTTTCTTAAAAGTCATAGGGAGTGTCAGCAGCCATGTTTCGAGGCCTCATTTTTTTCCTAAAGACAAACTTAGTACAACATAATGGATCAATTTTGGTTTTCTGTCAGTCTCCAGATGAACACACATTCAGAAAAGAGACTCTTGGTGCTGTCTATCTGCCCTGAAGTTCAGATAATTACAAGAGGCTTTAATTGTCTGCCGGCTAACAACATCACATCTTGAAGCCAAGCAGTGTTGGTTTGACATTCAGAGTTGCAGAGCACTTGTTCCTTCCCGTGTGTGAAAAAAGATTATGAAGAATGAAAGCAACAGCACAGGATAGCCTGAAACCACTGGGCTTAGTAGGTAAGACACTTGTTGCATTCTCAATCTTTTCTTATTGATAGGCTAGAAATGTTTTCTGCCCCCTGAATTACTAGAGCAGAGGCTCTTCACCACTGAGCAAAATCAGACAGACAGGCTGAACGCTAATATTGGGGAACACTGTTGTTTACCAGAAAAAATCTGCAGTAAATGGCCAGCTTCCTCTTTGACCCTCTCGTGATGCTTATTTAAATACCAAAATGAGGCAGCAGAATCATTTAGGAGTTCTGGAAACAGGACTAGAGGACCCAGTCTCACCAGTGAGAAACAATGCCAGGGAGAATAGGGCGAAAGTAGCTAAAAGAGTAGGTACTTTGGTTAGCAACTCTTAGCCAGGTTCTCTCTCTTTAGAGTGGCACCCCTTCACAAGCCATTGCATGTTCCAAAACGTTTCCTTGTTCCTTAGGCTGACGCTCTCTCTCACATCCAGCTGTGCTGCTCTGCAGTTAACTATCCCCACACTTTTACTGACAGTTCATGTGAATGCTCCCTCATTTTGGCCAGACTGAACTGTCTCACTGGAGTGGAACAGTCAGTGTCATTTCTGGGGACAGATGTTCTCCCTAGGCAGGCCCCAGCTGTGCTGGTGGAGGGCATACCCAGCACTTGCTGCTCATTGCTAGATGCAGTTGAATGCTGCTGCCCTCGGATCAGTTCTGAGCTCGGCATACGAATGCCTTGTTCCTTCAGGGAAATGCCTCATGACCAAAATCCTGGAGTGTAAGCTACTCACCTCAAGGATAACTGTAATGCTCACTTCAGCAGCTCTGCCTAGCAAAGCTGTGGAAGCAGTAAGTTTTGGGAGAGGGCCAGCTAGCATTTCTCACCAAGGGTTTTCACTCAGGGGTTAAATGTTTGTAGGGAGAACATCTGCTTACAGTCCAAAAGCTCATTGGAGGATGAAATGAGGCAGCAGATGCTGCAGAGACTGGCCTGTATGGGATAACCATGGATCATGGTGCATGGGATGTGTGCCCACAGCCCATGGCAGAGTGCTTGGATCCCAGAGGAGTTGGTATCACCCCCCATGGGTGAGCATCTCCTTATGCTCCATGCTTAAGCTCTACTGCTGTCAGTCACACAGGTGCTGCGGGAGCCACAGGACTCGAAAGGCTTGCTCTTACTCTCCTAGGAATAAACTAATCTGCTATCCAAAAGGAATGAGAAAGGAGGTGTCTTTACAAACAAACTGTGGGCCTGGTGGTAGATAAGGCCAGCTATGGCGAGGTGAAAGAAGCAATGAGGGAAACCATAAATTCCATAGGAATTCCACTGATTGACACAGACTGTTACTCACTCAAGACTGTGCTAAGTCTCTGGATTTAAAGAAAAAGAACAGAGACACAAAGAAAAAGAATAATGGGGTAGAGGGAGTTATACATTAGAAGGGGTCTTAGGTAATAGTTTTGGGAAGCCTGTACCTCTCAAGTACCTCAACCAATGGGGAAAAAGAGGGGGAAATGCGGCTGGGAAATTAGGACGAAAAGGAGGCTGTGTCCCCTAAAAATTTGACAGATCCTACGGAAATGCCCCATGGCCTTTCCCTTTATTCAAATAAAGTTGCAGGATTCCTCTGTCTCCTTTTGGGACATAAACCTCTGGTTTTTGTGGACTAATTTTCCTGACATATTCAACTTGAACTCTTCCCTTCTGAAAAAATAGCTCATGTAATTAAGACTGTGGTATGGCACATGTGTTTGAAAGGAACAAAATTAAACTAGGATAATTTTCATTCTCTACTGGCAAAGCTCTCTGCCATTGTCGCTTTATTGTCCTTTCAAAACAGAATTTCTGATTGTAATTCAGCTACAGTCAATTGTAAGAGCAAAATGAAGGAGATTACAAATTTCATCTCGTCCAAGCATAATTACACTGACAAAGCACTGTATTTTCTCCAGTTCAGGAACAGTGGAAAACTATTTTGACCAGTACTTAAAGACCTCAGTCAAACTCCTAGAACAGAAAATGCCGTCCAAATTGTTAAAGCTCAAGAAAATCACAGGAAAATGAGAACAATCTTCTATCAGAAAGACACAGTTATGTCTCCCACTGTATTTCCATCCATTGTCTTTAGAATCATAACATAAGACTAGCAGTTTTGTGAAAGATCACGTTTAGACATTCTGAAGCCCATTAAAAATGCCAGGCCTTTATGTATTTTAGGAGTCATTCATTCCACTTTATGCAGTAATGGAAAATCACCCCTTAAAGGACAAAGCATGAGTTACACTGTGTGCTCCTCTTTCACCTCATGATCTTTCAACCAATTAGTTTTGATCGAGTGCTGCAAAATGTGGGAGGTGTTAGGGAACCTCCTATTACAGAGCAAATTGGACCCGGTGATGTGGCTGTTGAGAGGAAAGCTAATGCCTTTACAAACAATCTGATGGGTGAAGCTGTGGGTGTTAATGCCTTTGAAATGGGTCCTAATGTCTGAACCGACTTTGGGCAGCAGGTTTGCTGCAGAGCCCAGGCACAGCTTGGCTCCTGAGACACACGAGGGTCTGCACAAGCCTGAACTTCTGAACTTCGGGGTAAAACAGGGGGTACAAGGGTAGGCAGCTTGGGAAGGCTGCACCTTCTGAGTACCTCAGCCAATGGGGAAAGGAAGAGGGCAACTTGCAGCTGATAAAAGGAGGCTGCCCCCTTTAAAACCTCAAGAGAGAAAACCCTGTGGGCTTTTGTTCCACTGGACTCTCTCCTTTTATTCGAATAAAACTGCAGGATTCCTTTGTCTCCATTTTGGACATAGACCTCTGGTATTTGTGGATTTTCCTGATGCTGTCAAAGGGCTTCAGGGCTGCCAGGGCACTTGGGGCAGCTGAGCCTGACTGTCCCCAGGGTCCATGGGCAGAGAAAACCTGCTGAGCCACCTGCCCCACCACTGCTCCAAGAGCATGGCCTAGAGTTTCAGAGGTGGATGGGCTGTCTGGGTTTCTGTGATCACGTTCAACCTCTGAAACAAGGAATGCCTTCCAGCTGTGGTTCCAGGTCTGTGCTCCAGCAGTGTGCTGGCTCTGTCTGGGGGTGACACCTGGGTGTTTGCTGCCGGTCTACTTTCATGAGTAATGGGTAGATAGTAGCACTGCTGCCTCAGGAGCACTGAACAGAAGGCACCAGGTACATGCCCCGAGGCCACTGCGAGCCTCTGAAAACCCTTCCTCCCTTTCCTCTTCCTCTACTGCAGGCAGCACGTTCAGCTCTGACACCCACTCTGCCACTCACACGTGGCACTCAGAGAAAACCTGCGTTGCGATGGGGACTTTGCGAGGGTTGCAGCAACCATTTGCTTAGCAGCATTAAAAAAAAACAGCGGAGCTCGGTTTGGTTTCAGGCTGTGAAGGAGCAGGAAGGGGCACAGACCCTTGGACTGCAGTGGTGAGGGTGACAGGAGGAAAAGAGCTGTCACAGGGAGCGTGGGGACATACATAATTGCCTTGAGGGCTGGCCAAAGGAAATGGGAGGCGGGGAGACAGAATATGAGCTCTCAACAGCAGATGAGGGGGTGGACCGACAGATTTCATCCTCAGTTAGCAAGCTGAAAATGTGATGCACATGAGAAAGAACAAAAAGCTTTGTATTAAAAACGTCTTTTTAAATTTGCGTTTCATTTTTAGTGATTCATTGGTGTGCACAGTAAGGAATGGGACCATGGGCTGCATGGAAAAGAACTCGGGTTTCAGGGAACACATTGAAAATCAGGCAAAAGACATTGAAAATCTTCACAGGAACTGCCTGAACATCTCAGCTTGCACATTTTCATTTACTTGAATTTAAACTCTTTAATATGGCAGATACGAAGCCACTGCTGTTGCAAAGCAATTTCCCAGAACTTGCTGCAGCTGCAGCTGAAGGAAAGTGATTTACAACACAAATAATAATTAAAACAAGCTGCCAGTAATTAAAGTTGCTAGAACCGTCATTGCAATGAACAACTATTTCAAGCAACACCAGACGTGGCCAGGCTTTTCCCTTTTCCCGGCAGCGAGGGCTTAATTTTTCCACATCCCGTGGCTTCTGTGACAGGCCAGTCGTACACTACGCGTCCTGTTAGACCACGGTTAATGTGTTCTTTTCGTGCCCTCAGTTTTATTCCACGGCACCACCCAGCTAGTAAAAAAACCCCAAAAAACCCATAACAAAGGAACAAATAAAAAACCCAAAACAAGCCGCACGCGCAGCGGGCGCCGTGAGGGCC
>VZTB01001727.1:931191-959220 GCA_013397245.1 Thryothorus ludovicianus
GCGGGAGCCCGCTGTGGCCAGGCGGAGCCCGTGGCTGCGGCCGTGCGGGGATCGCGGGCAGAGGAGCCGCAGGTGTGCCCGATGCGCGGCAGCGAAATGGATGCTCGTGGCGTGTTAATGTTTGTGGTGGGGAACTCCTGCCAGTGAGGTAGGAGGGAAAAATTAACGTGAAAGTCAATAACCTCCATCGAGAGCGCTCTTGGCTTCGTTGCTTTGCTCTCTTTGCTGGAGTGGCGGGGTGAAACAAGCACATGCTTCCAGAAACGCCCCTTCCATTCCCTGCGTGCGGCTGCGCCTGTTCCTGCTGCTGCTGACGGTGTCAGGGCTCTCGGAGAAGGCAGGAGGTGCGAGTTACATCCATCTGCTTTTTGCTCATGCTCCTCCTTGACCATGGCTGCTCCAGGTTCTAATCGTGCCGTGTACTACAGGAGACAGCGGTGCTGACCTAGGGTATCCTGGCTAAAAGAAGAGAGAGGGCACCTAAAAATTTAGTAATGGTGCTCTTTGTTAAATATAATATTGAATTGCTTCTGTTCCTGTCCCGGTATTACTGCAGCTGCATAAGCTAGCTTTTACATTTATATTTTAAAATTAAATCAGTCTGTTCATTTTGCTCTTGGTGTATGTTTTAAGTGTTGTGTGCTGCCTGATCGTATTCTTTTTAAGAAGGAAGCAGCTATTAAAAAGTAACAATAGTGTTGGTTCCTTTCTGTTGGAAACTTGGAAACATCATGTCTTTCTCAAAGCATCTTATTAGACTACCCACTTCCACTGACTTATGGGCAACAATATGCCCCTTTTTTGTTGGTTTTTTTTTTTAAATGAGAACTTTCTCTACTAACATCCTGTTTGGCCCTTTCTATCCCCCTTTCCATTTTTTGTAGCTGCACACAGTGTGTGAATCAGGGAGTGGGACAAGGGGAAGCTCTTCTGTTGCTTTTGGGTTGTTGAGGATCATGCTAAATGGTATTAAGAAAACTCCAATTCTCTGTGAAATATTTTATATCCTAATTTTATAAGAGGCATATCAAAATTGCACCTCTGAAAGTGATCAGAGGAGACTGTTTCTCAGTTTTGTATTGTTGGTAGTAGTTTGTGAATAGCCATTTCTGCCTTTTGCTTGTAGTTCAACCCAAGTTATTTAATACTTGGTCACACAGCCAGAGAGAAAAGAAATAAAAGCAGCACGGTTTTTAAAATGTGACCTTAAAATTATAAAATTGGTAAGGACCTTTGAAGAAAGACATACCTCAAAATACTCTTATCTCCTTAAAAACACCTAAATGGCCTACAACTCACCCTACTGTCTGTATATCACAGCATAGAAAGCAGTTCTTAAAAAAAAAACAATAAACAAGCAGAAGGTAACCCTACTCTTTTAAAGGGTTATTACACATTTGTCTGGATTTGGTATAAGTACGTATTTTGGGATTGATATGTGTCAAGGAGCACTGAGGCTGGAGTGGGTTTGGGTTATATGAATGGCTGGCTCTGAATTTAAAGGTAGGTCCCTCCATTTAATAGATGAGCTTAATGTAGAGATTATTTGCAAAGAATGAGTTTATCTGAAAGTCTGGGCTTCATTTTAAGGTATTTTAAAGGGTGGCGAATATAACTTACAGGTAAATAGATTTGAGTTCTGAGCAGATGCTAATTATTTAGATGGCTGAATGTCTTGGTTTGTTGATTTATTTTTTTTCCCTGTTCTAGTCCAAGAAAAAGGGTCTGAGTTTTGAAGAGAAGAGGGCTCGCATGATGGAGATCTTTTTTGAAACAGTAAGTAGCTTGTAATTGTTCTGAATTTACATTGATGGGGAAACAGGTCCTAAAAGGTGCTTAACTGTAGATATAGCTGAACTCTGTATCCTGGCATGCATTTCACTGATGCCCTGTGGCATTAGGGTGTATGTAAATTACAGAGGCAAATCTTCATTCATGTAACTTCTGGCTCATCCCCAGGTGGAGCCAAGGAATGAAGATGCACAGGTGATGTTAAATTCTTCATGTACTACCTGTACACATCTCATTTTGAGTCTGTTACCATAAGAGGGGAGAGCAAGAAATTGGGAAGTATCTCACTGCATTTTTTGGGACAAGGGAGAAATCTGAGCTTTAGAAAAAGTGAGAGCAGAATTGGAAAGGGTCCCTGCAGAGAAGAAACCTGGAGATCCAAAAGCTGAGCTACAGTTGTGTTGGTGGCACATGTAATACACCATGATTTACCTTTTAGAAAAAAATACTGTGACAGTGTGAGGCAATGTGGTGCATCTGTGCTGGCAGTCTAACCTGAGTTTTAAGGTCTTTATAGTCTAACTTGAGATGAAATAAAAGGACTTCAGATCACCAGAGGAAAGAGCAGGGTTTGTTACTATAATAGTGATTTTCTTATAATTTAATTCTCAGAATCTTCCAGTTCTATGGAGGGATGTGCGGGCTATTTCCCCAGCAAAACCAAAGCATACAGTGTATTTCCTACTTGCTTTTGTTGGCATTGATTTAGTGTAAAGAACACTCAGGCTTAGATGATGCTGTGATGTGGAGCTGAAGTGTCTTTCATGTTTTGCACAGAAAGATGTCTTCCAGTTGAAGGATCTAGAGAAGATTGCTCCAAAAGAAAAAGGGATTAGTAAGTGTTTATAAAAGTTATTTATCTTGAGCAAATAATCATTTTTGGGACAGGTCCTACAGTGTAAATTTTCCTGGCTACAGTCTTAGGTTTGTGATTTTAATAATGGAAAATATAGCTAGAATGGGAGACTGGTCTGTGGGAGGGCTGCAGTGTTACAAGTGTCATGGGATGGGGTTTGCTTAGGCTCTGAGCTGCCTGACTTACAGTGGCTTTCAGTGTATGAAATCATTGTTTGCACTCAGGGATTAAGTATCTGCCTATAATACCACAAATGTTTAAAATGCTAGTCCAAATATACATGGGCAGTGTGCTCTTGAGCTTTTCTCCTCCAAAAATGGCTGAACAGCTGTAAATGGAAGGGGTTTGTCTTTTCTATAAAAGCCTTCCTGATGAGATCCATTGGTTTAGGATTAGGTCCAAGAGGATTTGTCTGTGCTCTTGGATTGTTTTGTGTGTTCCATTTTCATTTTCCTTCTGTGCTCATTGACAAAAGGAAGGCAAAAGTAACTACTGCTTTGTGTAGTTACCACTGTCCTTCTCCAGCATATCTTGGTGGCACTGCAAGAACAAATGAACTTGCTGAGAGAACAGCAGATGTGACTATCACAAAGCAGAGTTTTTCAGTTGTGTCAGCAGCTAACAGAGACATCCCTGGGCTTCTGAAGAAATGTGCTGGCTTGATTGGTTTGTCAATGCATATGTTTAGTTGTAATTTACAGTAAATTCGAGTTTCAAGTTTCTAAAGCTATTAACACCTTTGAATAGTCCAAATTCATCCTGTGTCTGGATATGAAGGCATTTAGCCACACAACCCAAGCCCCTGTTACTCTGAAAAGAAAAAAAAAATTACTAACCTGCTTGCATCCTGGTGTCCAGCTTATAGCTTCCAAAAGATATGGGACCCCCTGTAGTCTTGAAATTGAACATCAGGTGCCTAAACCTATAATTGTGTTCAAAAGTCTTTATATCTGCAACACCTGAGGATAGTGTAACTACTTAGCTTTGTTGAACAGGTACCATTTTATTTTAAATGGTGCATTACACCACAGGTTTGAAAGGAAATTATCAGTAGTGTTCATGGTGCTTGTGAGCGTAAATGATGTTTTGTATTAGAGGTGAAGACAATCAAAATCAGAATCTGTCCTTCCTGAGTCTGCAAACAGATGGCTTTAGTGCCTCTGCTGCTGTGAAATACTTTGTTGAACATTATAAAGTGAAATGTAATTACACTCCCAATCAAGAAACTTAAGTTAATCCAAGTTAGAATTAAGATCACAAGACAACTTCTCAGGTACCTCTCATGGGTTTGTTATGGTATTGCAGTGTAACATGCATTTATTTTGTGCAATACTCATGAGCAGTGTTTTGCAGACATCTGGTAGCAGATGTGCAGAATAGCAGTGTTTAGGAGCAAACTGCTGGTTTTAGAGAGATTCATGCCTTCAAGTGAAGCTTTGGACATGTTATCCTTGTGAAATCTTCCAGCTAGCTGACACTGGAGGAAAATACAGATGGTTGTAGATGGTGGCTTGTGGTGTTCATAATTCTCCATAGACCAGCTGCTATATAGTTCTAATTTTATATTTTTGCTTTTATTAGCCTCGATGTCAGTGAAAGAGATTCTGCAAAGCCTTGTTGATGATGGCATGGTGGACACTGATAGAATTGGAACTTCCAATTATTTCTGGGCTTTTCCAAGTAAAGCTCTTCATGCCAGGAAGCGTAAATTGGAGGAGTTAGAGTCTCAGGTAAATCTGTTTTATGAAAAATATTTGTTCATCTGAATGGATTTGCTTTCTCTTATACCCCCTATATTCTTGTTTATATTTCTCATGTGTACAAATGTATATGTCCACATACAGAGATTTTACTATAGGAATTACCTCTCATTCCTGGTAGGGCATTGTCTTTATCTTACTGTTATGTCAGGAAAACTTTGGAGGTTCTTGTTGGAGCTTGAGAAAACATTTTGTGTACTTGCTGCTGAAAGCATGTTAGTTATGACACAAACCATAATTTAAGGACTCAAAGGTAGCATGTTTTTGTGTCTTTTATATAATGTAGGCCATCCTGTGGTAATAACCTAAAAGTGATGCTAGCCAGAATGCATAACCTGAGTAAATGAGGCAATAGTTTCTACTTAGGCCATTGTGTTTTCATCTGCTTTTATTGGTGGCTTAATTTGTGAGCACTTCTGTAATCCCATACTGCACTTTTAGCAGGAGAAAAGAGCAAAATTAGCCATGAATCACAGAATCAAGGGATGGAGTTGGAAGGTACCTCTGGAGATCTAGTCCAATTCCCTGCTAAAGCAGGTTCACCAGGAGTAGGTTGCACACCATCATGTCTGGGTGGGTCTGGAGTATCTCTGGAGAAGGAGAGTCAATTCCTCCCCGGACAGCCTGTTCCAGTGCTCCATCACCCCCAAAGCAAAGAAGGTTTTTCTCTTGTTTATATAGAACTTTGTGTCAGTTGCCCCTTGTCTTTTTGCTGGGCCTCACTCTAAAGAGTCTGGCTCCATCCTCTGGACACCTGCCCTTAAGGTATTTGTATTGATAAGGTCCCCTGCCCTCTGTGAAGTCATCTCTCCTTCAGCTGCACTGGCCCAGCTCCCTCAGCCTTTCCTCATAAGGGAGATGCTCCAGTCCCCTCCTCATCTCCATAGGCCTCTGCTGGACCCTCTCCAGTAGCTGCTTGTCTTTCTTGACCTGGGGAGCCCCGAACAGGGCAGAGTGCTCCTGGGGAGGCCTCAGCAGGGCAGAGGACGGGGGAAGAGAGGCTCTTCGTCAGAGGAGCAGGGCATCTTTTGTTGCAGCATTGCTGTTCTATTAATCTGGTTCTTTCTACTTTTTGGGAGCTGTCTTTCTTTCTGCTTCTAATGGGAATGGGAAAGTATCTATTCATCAGTTTATTTGCAATGGGAATATATGATTACAAGATGAACAAATGAGCTTTATGAGAGCATGTGGTGTGATTGTACCACAGCACTGCCAACTCTTCCCATGATTATTCAGCATTATGTTCTTTCATCAAAGAATCATTTGAATTAATGCAGATTTACTGGTGGCATCTGAACATTTTTACAGCCATTATTTTCTTATTCATTATCTTCTTCATTTTATCTGTGAATGAATCTCAGGCATCGCTGTCTTATCTACAGTGTTGTCAACTTCAGCTATTTCTTGATATTTATACAGTTATATCAAAATAATTAAAAGAAAAATGCTTTTTTCCCCATCTTGAATTGAAAAAGGAGTTTGATTTAGCTGACTACGATTGTACTATTTTCAGGTGTGAACTTAACCTGGCACAACTGGACTTAAATTCATTTTTCTAGACTGGCTCTTACTTCGGTGGAGTTTCATTTGTCTGAAACAGATTAGTTTAACTCTGCACTGACTTGGAGCTGAACTTCCTAGCAAAATTACTCAGCTTATTAGTACATTCACTCAAGTTTTAGACAGGGCTATTTACTCTGCCAGCACATAAATTGCCAACTGAGAAATTGAACAAATACTTTCCAAAACTCCTGCTTTGTTCACCAAACTCTCTAGTGCCACTGTTTTGTCGAATGCGAGTTATTTGCTCTTGGATCCTCTTTGTTGTTGCTCATGCTCCATATTATTGACAAGTTGCTGAAAAAAGGAGTTGGTATTTGTTGTCCTTGCCCTTGGGCCTAGTCCCATTGTGAATTTTGGACATAATTGGTCAAGTGAGTCTCTGGTATACCCTGACAAATATTTTCCTTGGAATGTCTTGCAGAATCTGCCTAATGTGCTCCACGGTAAGTAGGAATTGCTTACAAAAATATGCTGAACTGCTTTAAATGTACTTTGACTTACACAAACACATCTATTATTGACAAAGTGTAATAGGTGTGTAGTTATTGATTTGTGAAGTTATTTCTATATAGAAATACACTGTTCTGATATGAACAATTTTGCAATATAAAACTGTTCCAGAAATAGTTTTATTACCAGAACCTTATTTGCGAGCCAAACCCTGCTCCTGACACATGGGCTTATTGATAAGAGAGCTCTCTCTTTAGATGATGCTATGAGTCTTTAAAAGTACTTCTCTTCATTACCTTGCTTTGCTGATGAGACTGGAAATGCTTCAGCATTTCAAGGAAAAGCATTTTCACTAGCTGAAAATAGCTTCTCTGTTGACACCATGGAAAGGTGGCATTTTCAATGAAAAGCTCTCTGAACTTTTTTACAAGATGATAACAGGTTCTGTCTGTGAGTTCAGATTAGCTCTTTTGGTGTTTGTACTCTTCTTGATGTGCACACATACAGATTTTCTTAAGGGCTTCTAAATCTAGTCACCGACTATCACAAAACTTCTTGTCAGAACATACAAAGCAGAGGAAAAGAGTCAGCTATTGTACCATTTCTGATGCATGTTGCTTGTCTTTGATCATTCCCATATAGAGCTTGTGGCATGCTGAGAGATGAGTTTTCTCTTTGTGTCTTGTCCAGATTAATTGTTAACTACATGAGTCGGTCTCTTTGTTCAGCAGTTAACAGCCAGAATCAGGCTGCCTTGCTTGAAGCATATTTAAAAATCCAGCAGTTCAGTTCATGCTGCAATTAAGGCTTTTTACCAGGAGGCATTATCTTTGTTTCCTGAGGGCATGGGTAAATAGTCAAGGGAAAGGAGTGATCCCAAATGCTGAACTGTCATTTGAAAATAATGTGGAAGAACAGAACAGGCTTCTTCATGATGCAAATTCCTCTATTAATTCACAGCACTGAGGCTTATGTTTAACGAGTTGGGCCTGCTACAGGCCCTTTTGCCTGCATACATTGGTACTTGAGAATGTTGCAGCCAGATTGTTCATAGCCTTCTGCATTTTACAGAACTTGTGATTGTGGGAGGCTGTTTTAGGAGCTGTTCTTGAAGCAATTTTTTTGTTTCAGTTTTTTTAGTGGTTTTTAAGCCACACCCCATCTTGGAGATCTAGAAGCTAAGAAGTCTGACTCAGTATTCATAATAAAGATTAAGCCACTTTTGTCTGGATGTTTAAAGCTGCACTTCACAGGGGTTCTGTATGACTTAGACTTCTTCCAGGAAGGATTTATTGCATCATCAGTGTGCAGAGATATCACAATTAAAAACAATGCTAAAGTTTCTTTTGACAGCTTCCCTGCCTGACCCCATCTTTTGCCTTCCTTTTGTGGAGGCAGGTGTTTGAGAGGGGCACTAATCCCTGACTTATGTATATGGCAGATCTTGTGCTGATCTAATTAGGATCTTGGTAGTGCCCTCTAACCCCAAGTTACTGCTTGGGCCTCTTCCTGTTATTCTGAAAAGCAAGGATAGCAAATGTCCTCAGTTTGTGTAGCATCTGCTGGAACTATTTTGTCCAGTAGTTCACAGAGTGAGAATTGCTAAGTAGGTCCCTTTGGATTTTGTATTGATTTGTTTTGCAGTGACATGATTGCTCCTAAAGTTTTATGCCTTCTGTCAGGCATGCTTATTCTTCACCTCTGGGTTGTGCTTATGCATCTGTGAAGAGGACCGCTGAAAAGATGAAATATGTGGGAAGCTGTGTTTTGGTGAGATGGGTTTATACACACATTTGGTTTGTTTGCACGTGGAGGTTGCATTTGGTTGCATTGGGTACAGGTATGAGATGGTGAAACAACAGTGAGGGTGTGGACTGAGAAATAAGGTTTTATCAATGTTTATAAATGAATGTATTAAAATTAAATATTTAATGCAACCTCGCCTGTCAAGAGAACTTTTGAAGCTTTACTTCAAAAGAGTAAAGGGGGTAAAAAGGGGGGGTTCTTCCTTCCCTAAGAAAAGGTGAAATTATGTGATCTTCTTCTTTATCAATATTTTTCTGGCTGTTGGATTCAGAAGCCTGGAACTACCTATGATCAGTTATAGTCTGACAAAACAAGATGTTTATTCTTGGTATAACAGTTGTGAGTGAGGAAAGAAAATCTTTCTGATATAGACTTAGTATAACCAGATTCAGCTTCATCTTTTTCATCTGTGTCTTGGGCAAAACACATTTCAGAGGGACCTGAAATAATAAGCACTTCAAAGATGTTGTGGTACTGTGAGCACTGTAGTCCAGTAGTTTGGGAAACAAGCAGGTAGTTTCCTTTTCTCAGTGTTCATTTGCCTGTTCTCTTTGAAACTGTTAATTTCACCGTGTTATTTGTCTCATTTCTCAAGGTGTTGCTTTCTTGTGGGTTAATATTTTGTGTTCTGAAGCTTTTGCAAGGGAAAGTTTAACAGCCAAAAGTATTAGAGCAAAATGGTGTCGCTTTGCACTGCAACGAAGATTGAACAGAATCTTTTTAGAGCAGGATACAGGATGGACATTTTGTGCTGTTCCCTGTGCCTGCTTCAACATACTCATGACCAGGAGACGAGAGTTTCTGGCAATTTTTTTACTCCTACTGAGCATTGCATTGGGCCAGTGTTAGTTAAGATAGAAAATATTAGCTGCTGTTTCATTCCTTAAAGCCCTGTCTAGGGTTGGTAAAAGGAGGGATTTTCACTTCTCATGACTCGTACATTGAACCGAAGGGAGAATTTGAACTGGGTACATCCTGACTCACATTTGCTAGCTTGTTTAAAAGAAAAAGACCCCAACAACCCTCCCTGGCAAGGAAAAAACTTGTTGAAATCAAGTGACTTCTTATGTATGAAATTGTTTGTATTAATGAGCATTGAAATATGAAAAGTGAAAGAATTTATTTTAGTAAAAGCAATGAAGGGAATGCTGTATGAGGAAATGCTTATGTTGGGAGTGCACATTGTTTGAAAATAGTTAATAGAGGGAACTATTCATATTGTGAGTAATCTGGCTTGAAGTCTCCTGAAGATACTTGAAAACATAAGTAAAAGGAGAGAATCTTGTTTAGAATGCACACAAAAAGATTTTGAGTTTTAGCCATCAGAAAGTTTTTTCAAGATGCAGCTTGGTTTATTTCTATCCTTTTAGATATATTTTTTGTCCTTAAATACTGTGACTGGAAAGTTGCTGAATAAATCTGCTTGAGACCACTGACTGAAGCACAAGAAACTTCTGCTGTCCCCATTGTTCCAGGATGAGCAGCCTCCTGCTTCATCCAATTGACTCACTCAATTGTCGGGGTATTTCCATGTGGTTTGGAGGTTGATTCTGGACTGCAGTTAAGTACAAGTGCTCAGCAGTGGCTGGCTCAGAGTAACCAACCCTGAACTGAGGTACAAATCCCTGGAGATGACAAATGTGCACTGAGGGGTAGCAGGCCTGATGGTGCTTGGAGCTGGACAGATTTGGTGCCCTGGATGGAGCTTTGCGTCGGCAGGGAGAGCCTGTGAGACCTGGTTCTGTGGAGCAAGCTTTTGGCATTGCTTTGTAGAAATGTCCTCAGCAGATGGTACAGCATCAGCTCTCAGCAGAGCTCCTCACACACATCAGGTCTCTATTGCAGTTTTCTGATGGTTCTGAATGCAGGGTCTCACTGTTTTGGGTTTTTTTGCCTCTCAGCAAATGAGCTATTCCAAGAGATATGTGTGCAACACCTTTGGAATCCATGACTTAATGCTTTTGATAGAACAGGTTATTTTTGGGGTGTAATATTTTCACATTATGATCCATGGAAAAGCTGTAGTCAATATTCAGTGTGTTTTTAAAAATTCTTTATCTATTTATCATAAAAAAAGGACTTGCAGGCATAAAATGTCTTAAGGTTTATCGTAATCTTAAGCTTTGCTGTAATAGATGGAGAAAGCTTAGCACTCCCTTTTTCATATATATTTTATTAATTTTAGGGAGTAGATAGCATGGTTAAAGAATTGTCCTCTAAATCAAAGAAGTACGTCAGAACGTTTCCAGCTAATGTTTGTGACTCGTGTTAGGAGTTACTTATTCAGACATTTTTCTCATTCATTAATTTAGACATATGTATGCTTACAATTTAATTTTATTAGGTTGCAGAAAATGTAATAAATTGCTCCTTTTCAGGAAAAATAAAATCAAGGCCTTATAATGGGTATTGAAATAAAGACCTCTTCAGCAGAAATCTTCCTTTTAATGCCCATTATAAGGCCTTGAGCAATGTGGTCTAATGGGACATGTCCCTGCCCATGGCAGAGGGAGTTGGGAGTGTATGGTCCTTAAGATCCCTTCCGACCCTTACCATTCTGTTATTCTGTAAATTGTAGGCAGGATCTCAGTGTGTTGACCAAGCTGTTAGAGCTGTCTTCCCATATGCATGCCAGGCTTCCTTTTTTCCCCTCTTATTTGAGGACGTGTCATTAGCTTTCTGTTTACTTAGTTAGTTAGTTAGTTATTCTTCCTTGGATTGCCCTGACCCAGTGAGATGGATGTTTCCATTCTGTGTTGGCTCTTTTTATTTATTTTTTTTTTTCTCTTGCATAGTAATTACTCTCCTAATAGAGGAGAGTGACCCCTCCCATCTTCAGCCTTCTGGCTTTCACTGAGCTGTACATTTTATTTGAACAGAAGGAGTAGACTGATAAAGAAGTGGTCTACTGCAGATCTGGCATGGTCTGACTAACTCGCTTCAAACCATCCAGGGGGAACTGTAGCAATAAGGGCAAGAGGCTGAGAGTTTGTATCATTTAAATATTGTGAATATGTTGATTATATCTATGCCCTAATGTTCATTGATCCTGTAAGGCTTATTCCCTCTATCAGTGTCCTGGAAAATGCTAATAAAATTTTATTAGAATAGTCCGTGATTTTTGTTACCTCTGCATCTTGCACTTGAAAAATGGTGATATCTTAAAATGATTCTGCGTTTACTAGGTCCTAAAATGTCCGTCAGAGAACACTCTTCTAATGCTGGAACTTATTAGGGCCTTCTGGAATTATGTTTTATGGCATGCTACAAAGCCCTGGAGAGTATGCTTAGTTACTGCTGTCATGGCAGATTTCTAAAAATACAGTGCTCTGGAGGCTTCTGTTGGAATTAAGCAACTTCTTAATTTGGTGTTCATTAGCTGAATTTCATGCTTTTCCTTTTACTTGCTGTTAATATGCAACTAGCTTGATGGCAACTGTGAAGTGTAGGCTTTCTTTTCCTTCCATCTTGATGAGCATAAGGTAAAACTGGCATGATTTAAGAGCAATTTTTTTTAAAACTGTGTCTGTAATAATTCTAAAGATTTTAATGTAGATTTGAAGGAAGATTCCTACTATACTAAAAAGGATATATTGCTCTTCATTCTGATATAAGGCAGGAAAACCACTAGGTTTTTCAAACAGGGTTGTCTGTGACAATGAATTATTTAGGTAATATAATCACACAGTTTTTTAAGAAGTTTGCATTCTGCCTGCTCCCTCCATTCCTGGCATTGCAGTAAAGTTTCTAATCTGAAATGAAAAGAAACTGGAAATGAAAACAGGACACTCAGTGCAGAAGCCCAGTCAGGTCTGGCAGAGACATAGCCCTGCAATCTCCCTGTGCCCCATGGTCAGCGTGGCAGGTGGGAATGACAGTTCAGCAAATCAGCAGGAAAACAACATCCCAAGAAACTTTAAAGGCTTCAATATTCTGTGCTGTCTGGAAGTTTGCCTGTACTGTTAGGCCAGGAGCTTCCAGCTTGGTGATAGGCAGCCAGTACTTCTTTCAAAACTGGATTTGATGGAGACAGTGAGTTGTAGTCATATTTAATTTGAACTTTGACTTTCACCTTAAAACCTTGTAATTCAATTACTATAGCATATTTTATTTTAGAAAATTAGTATGCATGCAGAAATGAACTACCAGCAATTATAGAAGTCTCACTTGATAGAATTTTCCTCTTCTGAAAGGAATAAAATTTAGAAAAACAGAGCATAAAACCAAAATGTGTTATTTTGATGCAAGAAGGCTTTAGAGGAAAAGGTCTTTCTTGTCACAGTCAAACAGCTCATTATTTTTGAACACATGGTAGTTCCATGGAAGACTCTTCTTTGTATCAGGAATTGGAGATAACTTGGTGATCTGTCTAAACATTACTTAAAAATGACAAAATTGGCATAAAGAGTGGGTATGTAAAACTGCTGTCAAAACTCTGAAACTTGATAGATGTATTTTACTGAGGTTTTTTATTTTGCTGATAATATCTCAGTGTAGAATTTGGGCATTTCTAAAAGTCTGTGGAATAAAGTTTGATTTTGTTTTTAAAGTCTTTAAGCAGAACGTGAGCTCGGGGAATATTCGATGAATATTGTGCTTTAACTTGTGCCTGTCTCTACTTAGTCCCTGAAGGCATTGTCAGTGTATGGTCCAGCTGCTTAGGATAGCAATCTTTAAAAACCCTTTAGGGAAAAATTAAAACTTGTCTTCGTTCGCTCCCTTTCTTTCCAAGAGAAAATATTTTTCTGTGTTCTTCCTGCCTTGAACAGACCTATTAACTGCCACCTTGGACTTTTGTAGCTTTATTAAATACCCTAATATGCATTATTCTTCATGTCTAGGTATGAAAATTTTCTGTAGTTCTGTCAGTTATGTGAATGTCTTTTGAAGTTCTTTCAGCTTTCCTTATTAGATTGCTTGCATTTGTGAAACAGTGTTGAATGAGGTGTTTCAGCTGATTTTTTTTTTGTAGGTTTGGGGTTTTTTTAGATGGATTGGGGCGTACTTGATATTTGTATCTGAGTAGACAGCCATCTGTCCCTCAGGTCGTGCCAATTATGCCAGCTCTGAAAGCAGCCACAGAAATTCAGTTCTTTTAATTGAGCCTGCACAACTGTTTCATTCACCTTTTGTTTTTTAAGGAGGTTGGCCTCGAGCGATTATTTTTCCTTGCGTAACCGCTACTTATCAAATGGTGTTGCAAATGAATGAAGCAAAAACAAAAGCTCTTGGCAAGACATTTTCTCTAAATTAATTATTATGGCAAATCTAAAAAGATGGAAAATAATTGAATTAAAGTATTTTAATGTAGAGGGATTTGCTGTATAGTAATATTTTTAAAATAATTGCAGATGACAACATCAGGTTTTATGTGGATGGATGAAGGTTCCTGTGGAGGGGGGATTTCTCATTTGTTTCTTCCGAGTACCCCACGTTTTATTTGGAAAAAAAAAAAGTACTCATATTCAACATGGCCTGAGAACAGAGCCATGCCTAATTTACTGTATGATATTTCATCTTACCCTCATCTGTTAGCATGTTAAGTAAATCAGGATTATTGACCTAAATTTAATCTTGCAATGCAAAATTAATTGTGTTTGTGGGAGGGGCAAATAAATCAGTATTTCCCACATGGATACTCTAGCAAAACATAGAAATACTGCTTGTGAGTGCAGAACTCCAACTTAAGAATTACTAGTTTTTGAGAGTCTTTGTAGTGCTTTGTCAAACGGTTTTATGGAGAATCAGATATTTTTTCAGTTTAGTTCCCTGAAAAAAATCTTCACTTACTTAGCATGAGTGTCTGACACCTTTTTTTAATCACTGGCACATTACAGTGCTAAACTAAAAAATTCACATTTGTTACCTCTTTGGTACCTCTTTAAAAAGACAGAACTTACATACTGGCAGGACTAGTAGCGTGATGTTTTGGAGCAAGTGTTGTTTACTTAAAATAATCAGCGTATCATCCTTTAATTGTGAATAGCAAATAATATATGTTATGGGGGGAAGGGAATTCAGCTCTGTCTTGATGAGCATGATGAGGGAGTCAAGAGCATATGGGTCAGGATAAAAGGGCAGAGTAGTAAGAGTGACACTGTTGTGGGCATGTGCTACAGGCTGTCTGATCAGGAGGAGGAGAAGGATAAGGCCTTCTACAGGGGACTAGAAGCAAGCCTCAAAGTCACAGGCCTTGGTTCTTGTGGGGGACTTTTAAGTAGCTTGACATGTGCTGGAGAAGCTGAACAACAATACTGAAGCAGTCCAGGGGGTTCCTGGAAAGCATTGACAATAAATTCCTGCCATGGGTCATAGAGGATCCCACAAGGAAGGATGTGCTGATTGACCTCATAGCAACCAACGAGGAAGTCTTGTTGGGGCTGTGAAGGTTGGGGACAGCCTTGGCTGCAGTGACCACAAGAGTTCAGTGTTGGATGAAGAGGTAACAAGACAGCAAGCAAGATGATTACCATGGACTTTAGGTGAGCTAACTTTAGCCTCTTTAGGGATATTCTTGGAAGAATCCCATGGGATCCAGGCTCTGCAGGGAAGAGGGGTCCAGGAGAGTTGGTCGACGATCAAGGCTCACTTCCTCCAGGTTCAAGAATGATGCGTACCAGTGAGAAAGAAGTCAGGCCAAGGGCACAAGAAACCACCATAGATGTATAAAGAACTGTTGTGGTTACTCAAGTAAAAGCAAAAAATTCCCAGGAGACAGAAGCAAGGCCAAGACACTTGGAGTGAGTATTGAAAGATGGTCAGGAGAAGTGGAAATAAAACTACTTGAGCAAATCCCATCCAAAACTACATCTGGTCACCTTCTGAAATTCAATGAGGACAAATGCAGGGCTGTGTGCTCAGGGAGGGAAAGCACCGTGCACCAGCACAGGCTAGGGGCCAACCTGCTGGAGAGCAACTCAACAGAGAAGGACCCAGAGAACCTGATGGACAACAAGCTGTCCCTGAGCCAGCAGTGTGCTCTGCTGGCCAAGAAGGCCAGTGGTAGCCTGGGCATGCATTAGAAAGAGCAGGTTGAGAGAAATGATCCTGCCTCTCTACTCAGTTCCTGATGAGGCCACATTTGAAGTTCTGTGTCCAGTTCTAGGTTCCACAGTACAAGAGAGACATGGAGCTTCTGTAGGGGTCCAGTGAAGAGCACTAAGTTGGTAGAGGGGCTGGAGAATCTCTCTTATGAGGAAAGGCTGCAGCAGTCAGGCTGGTTCAACCTCAAGAGAGGGCACCTCCTTAATGTGTATAAATATGTAAAGGGTGGCTATCAAGAGGAAGGATCGAGGCTCTTTTTGGTGGTGCAAAGCAATAGGACAAGAGGCAGTGGGCAGAAACTGATGCACAGGGAGTTCCACCTGAAGTGAGGAGGAAGATCACTGTACAGGTGGCCAAGCATCAGCACAAATTGTCCAGTAGGGTCGTGTAGTCTCCCTCCCTGGAGATATTCAAGAACTGTCTGGACACAATCCTGTGCAATGTGCTCTAGGACGGCCCTGCTTGAGCAGGAAGATTGGACCAGGTGATCCACAGTGGTCCCTTCCAAGCTGACCCCTTCTGTGATCCTTTTTCTCCAGAAAATCAAGTTTATTCCCTATCCTCTCCCAAGTTTTGGAATTGACTCTTTCAAAGATTGCATTAGAAATATTTTTATTGTAAGATTTATAGAACTCAAGAGACTTCTTGAATTGAACATTTTTCCAATATACCTATATTGCAGTATTAAAAATAAGAGTTCTTATGAATACAGAAATATGGTGGGCCCTAACTCTTCCATTCTCTCGTTCTACAGTCTGTTTTCCTTCCATTCTGTGATGTTCTCTTGCTGAAAAAATGTCATTTATTCTTTGGTTTATGAGTTAAAAAATCTTACTTGATCTTGCTTTGATCTCTACTCTTGTTCTTACCTGTATTTCCTGAACTATTGCAGTCTCCTAGTCGCTCTTTCTAAGTCCCACCAAATACAGATCCCTACTTCATATTGCTGAAATGACTTAGAGTGACTCAGGGTAAGACCTTGCATGCTGCTTTCTCTTCCTTTCACAAATGTTAAAAGAGAGAAAGAACAGATCTGAATTGTATTTCTGTAGTGAGTGTATGTTTGCTGTTTGGGCCTCCCTAGGAGTTCATCACATCCCTGATTCAAGTCCCAGTGGACCTGGTGGCTGCTCCTACTGTAGTTCAGTTCACTGGGTGGGTAGTATGGAGAAATGGCATTTCATGAGTGATACTTGACATCCTGAGATCAGAGCAGAAGCCACAGGACTGCAGGTCACAGGAGGGCTCTCCATGCTGCTGTGACCATAATTAGCTGGCTGCAAAGTTTGCCTATGTGTATTTGGAAACCCTGGGAAGCGTGGATTTGTACCTGTGTATGTAAAAGGAATAGGTGTGTGCCTGCTTAGTGTAGTGCTTTAGAAAGCAGCTCTGCACTTCAGTGTGCTGCCCTTTGGGATTTTTCTTCCTCTTTTTTTTAGTCAACAGTAATTGTTAAGTGATTTCTTTTAGTAATGTTCTGTGCCTTTCTTTTAACACAAAGATCTGTTTTCAATATTTTCAGATTGTTCTTTGGCTGTTGATCTTTGCATTTTTCCTCTATTTATTATTAGTCTGTTCTTAGCTTCAATTTTTTATCTTTCTTTAAAATCTAGAGGAATGCTTTGAAGTACTTTCTCTCCATGCCTTCTGTCAATTCCACTTAAGTTTTTCAATAGTGAGTTAGTTTTCACATAGAAAAGAAATACACCTATCTACTGTTTAATGTTACCCTAAACCTCTTGAACTGCTTTTGTTGAAGCTGAAAGCAAACTAGCCTTGCCTTTAGCCTGAAACAAAACACAGTGAGCTTCCAACCTGAAGCAAATAACTTTGCAAGTTGGAAATTTAAAAATGGATGTCTGTCGTGCCACAGTGAGTGGCACTCGCAAGAGCAGTTGTTTTTAATACCATTTTTGGTTGAGTGTTTGGCCAGAAGAAAACCAAACTGATGATATTTCTCTTTCAGACCATAATGATAGTGGGCTAACAGCTGTGAGCACTCTTGGTGGTTAGCATGTGAGACCTTGGCTTGATTCTTGCCCAGTGAACATGCTTGAGGGCTGGGTTTGCATGGCTTATACTAGGTTTGTAGATATTTTAATATGCTGGTGAGACAGGCTGCATGTTTGGTGGCATACTGGTGGTTAGTGTGGTTAAAAACAGGGAATCAGAAGGCATAGGACCAACAAAAACTTTTGCTGGAGAAAAAAAAGTAGTTTTTTATTCTAGAATAAAAATCTATCAGGCAGGTTTTGAGAAGGAATGGGACTGAAACCTTCTGCTGTTTTTCATTGGGGTTAAACATTCCTCTTCCAAATGTACATCAGTGGCTTGCTGAAGTGGAGCCCTGGTATTATATATGTTCATACTAGATTATAAATTGTGTGTACATCTAATCTGTGTTCTTTGATACAAACCAGACCCCAAGTTCTGTGGTGGAACTGGTGGTTATCATCAGCACATAGCATTTTGCACACCCAAACTGCTGTGCACATGTACAGCTAAACATTGTGAGGCCTTTGCACAGTGGGAAAAATCATCCCTTTGGGGGACTTTGGATTGATTTAATGTCTAAGGATAGTGGCCATTTAATTGATCACACTGGTCTGTAATGCTAAAGAAATTGTTCCCCAACTCTCCTGTTTTATAGATGCTAGTTACTTTCTTCATTAAACTGCCTTCTTGCATGCTCCCACTGTGTTTGGAAAACATGAAAATGCTGTTGTGGAGAACACTTTTCACTCCTTAATTTTAAATTATTTAGTCTACTCTCCTTCTTCTTTCCCCTAGATGATGATTTTCCTGCTTTCTTGCATCTTGCTTAATCATGTGCTGTTTCAGAGCAGTCAGAATGGAGACATGAAACTTTGTAGTGGAGTAGAATCTCTCTGTGCTTCTCCACACTTATGGCAGAAGGTGGTTCCTGTGTCAGCCCAGGTATCTCTCTCTTAGAACATAGAGGGGACACAATACCTTTATCTCTGGACCAATCTCTCTGCTGTTGGCAGGAGTTAGATTTCTCTGAGAGTGGTTAATGTTCCTTGAGAAATTGTTTGCCAGTTCTCCTGAAAAATGTCCACAAGGTTGCTCCAAGGACTGAAATATTCCATCTGCTACTTTGCTTCTTTGCAATCAGGCTTTTCTGTTGAGGTGGGAAAGTAAGTCACTGTATTTGTCCAGATGAGCTCCTCTGCTATCATACATACACAGTGTTTGCTGCAAGTTCTGTGTTTTTTTCTTTTTATGCCCTATAACCTGTCATTTGCCATTTGCACTTACCTTTCAATTAAGTATTATATCATGTGTATCCATCCTTCCTTTGACTCCTTTATCCTTGCTGACAGTCTTTCCTTCTTTCATTATTTTCAGATGTGTTTCCACCTCTCTATCCAAGCCTTTCTGCTTCTCCCATAGTCATAGACTCTTTGTACAAACCCGGGCCATCTGTTCCTCACCCTTTGAATCCTTGTTCTGTGCTAGGGTTTTTTCAGTATCTTGCCTCCTTCTGCTACTCCTTTCCTTATCCTCATCTTTTATTTGTTGTCATAGAGGATAACCACCATGACTTTGAAATAATACACAAATAGCTGAGGTATCATTTTATTTTGTAAATTTTTTGTGTGAAATAATAATTAAAGAATAGTTTAAAACTCCGAAAATACCCAAGCAATTAAAATCCATGAGGTAAGAAAGCAGTATCTTAAATAAGATTGTGTAAAAATCATCTTTCCTTTTAGGCAAAGGAAGGTCTTCTAATGTCATTGCATGTTATGTAGGACAGAATCTAAGGAATTTCTTTATCTCTCACAGTTTGTCATTAGCCTCTCTTCCATTATTAAATGTTGTGGAATATAGAGGATCAAGAAAATTCTTAGATGCCATATTGAGTGCTTCCAAGCTGGAAACCAGCTTTTATGGTTTGCATATCTTGAGAGCTCCTTTACATCCATTGTTGTGAAAGCAAAAACATTCCTTAAGAACTTAATGAGTATGAAAGAAGAACTGAGTGAGCGACCTCTTTTTCAGATAGCATTGACTTCTTTGTACTTGCTGTATAAAGGTCTAGGTAAGCTCCTTGGCTTCTCTACCTCCTCTGTGGGTTTTGTTCCAGAAAAATCTTGTGTTCAGAGATGCCAGATGATGTGCCTCAGGGTTTGTCTGCCTTGGACTTCATGAACTGCAAACTGCACATAAGTACTTGGCCTCTTCTGAACTCTGTGGGGACCTACTCTTTCAAGAATTTTGTGGGAAGCCTGGAAGGAGTACTCTCTGACTATCCACCAAAATTAAGGTGTTGGTGTACTTCAAGCCACATAGTGAAACCTACACTGCCTCTGTGGTTACGCACACTGAGAGCAGCAAGTAAACAACTGGACATATTTTTCCTCAACTTATGTCTTTCCATTAGTATAATTCCTATATAAATAGAAGAAAATGAAAAGATTTTTTAAGAAAGGAGACTTTCTTGTCTGTATGTATGCTTACACATGCATGAACACACCGTAATTATTTTTAAAAATCAAGCTGTGAAAGGAACTACTAAACCCAGTGAGCTGCAGTTGGGCTGTATCCTAATCTTTATGGACCACCAGTATGGAGTTTCTTTTTACTGTTATGACTGATCTCCAAGACTTGGCTGAAAGCTCTGCCTGATATTTATCATACATTTACATGTATTCTGAAAATATGGACCAATTGTTAGTTTAAATTGAAATTGAGAAGTGATTATAGCTCCAAAGGAGTTCAGTTTGTGTTGCATGAATACATTTATATCAGCTGCACAATAAAAACCATATGGTTAAATTATCAAGGCTGGGGATTGCAAGAAATATCTAGGAATGCTTTTGCACTCAGTGGGATCCTTAGTGAGAAAGGGAATGTAGAAGTGGAGGATTCATATGGGGGATCTTGGGGTAGGGCAGAGTAAAACATGAGCTCTTACAGCTGTTCTTTTCACAATTAGTGCAATGTACTGATATATTGTTTGGTCCTCAGAACATTTTAAAACTAAAACCAAGGATACTTAAAAAGCGTGCTGTTGTTTACTTTTCTTTTTTTTTCTTTGTGTTGGTTTCAGTGCAGTAACTGGTTTTCAAACTATATTTTATTACAATTTTTTTTTTGTTCTCATTTAATATTTCAAGATGCTTTGTCTAATGCTCAGTATGGTGTCCCTGAGGGTTGAGTCATACTCCTGCTCAGCTTAAGAGTTTCCAAAATATCTCTGAAAAACTGCCAACTGAACTGGAAAGGCCTGGTTCAAGATGGGTGGCAGGTTAACAGAGAGAGATCTCTCTTGGCAAATTATTTCTCCTGATATAACAGAAAAATTGAAGGAATATTCACACCAGCCCTGTGAGATTCCTCTGCCTCAGACCTGAAGGAAGGGATCTCTGTGAGGTCAAGCAGTGCAAGGGCCACTCAATAAAAGGGAGCCACAGCTTTACATGCCTTTGAACAGAGGCTTCTGTTCATCAGCATGTAAAAGGGATTGGGGCTGTGCCAGTGGCTTACCAGACTTGGGGAACACGGGTATCCACAGCTGAGCAGGTGGACCTGCTACAGCTTTTGTCACTGCTTCCATTGAATAGGGACAGCTGGAAAAGGACCAAAGGAAATCATCAATTCCATACCCTCCATGTTACAGGGTCCTTTGCACAGAGATACCAGATTATGGTATGAAATAGGATTTTAGTCCCATGCTGAACATGCAGTATATAACAAGATTATGTGCCACAGACGTGAAGATTTCTTGGACTTGAAGTTGCTTCCTGTAATTCTTCTCTGTGGTTCAGAGCCTCAGATTTATATTTGTGCACTTTTGTATTTATTTTATTTTTATTACATAAGTTATACCTGTATTTTAATTTTTTTAAAAGATCTATCTACTTGTTTATTTTAATGCATTAATATGTATGCACATTTTATAGCTACGTTTAATATGTTACTGAAAAAGTTTGATTTTTTTCTTTGTTTTCTTTATCAGTTTGCTGAAAGCAGTCAGAAGAAAGAGACTTTAGAAAAAAGCATTGAGAAATCAAAAATTGGACGTGAAGATACTGTAAGTTGCTTTGTGGGGAGGTAATCCTACAAGGAAATAGTGCTACAAGTATGTACTTCTTGTAAATACTAATGTAGTATTTAGATTTAAAAATATCTTAAAGCTTGAACTATCCAGAGGCGTGTGCCAAAGTTGCCAATGGTTGCTGAACTGCCAAATCTGGTAACTACAAACTTAGATTTTGGTTTGGGGTTTTTTTCAACTTCTTTTTAATATAGATTCCTAAATTACTGTTCTGAGCAGCCAGGTAAGCCTGGTGCTCTTCTCATGCTGAAGCTGCTAACACTGAACAAAAATATCTAGGCTTTGTGTTTGTCATAAGCAACATACTAGTTAGTAATACTTCATGTGATATTCTCAGTTGCTGACTTGCATTGAGATGCTCAGTCTAAAGTGATTTAAACCTCCAATAAAACAGGGACAGCCAGAAACTTTCAGGAGGAATTGAATTTTGTAGCAAGCTGCCAAATCTTCAAATCCAAACTTTTGTAGAAACACTCTAGGTTTTCCTTATGTGTGTTTAATTTATCTAATGAGGAATAGAGTGAACCTTACCATCAAATTCCTTAAGTTGCAGTTTCACAAATTAAATTAAAATCTGCTTTTTGGCAGTATCTTTAATGGAGATTCTTTATTCATTCATTTGCAGTGAGCTGTAATCAGGAATCACAGGCAGGTTTCTCATGTAGTTGAGCTTGTCATGTTTCCAAACAAACTGTTTCAGCCTTGGGCTTCTCCAGCATGTGCCCTACAGAAAGCTATTGGTCTGGAAATCCTGTTCTGACTGGTATTTGCAACATTTTGGTTCCTGATTATGCATCAGGAAAAAGTCCTAAAATATCTAGATTGCAGTGTATGTCTCCAAGCATCTCACCTCCACACCTCAGCATCTGGAAACTTTTGATTTCCATTCTGCATTTTCAGAAGATCCTGAATCCAAAGTCTTGGCAAATGCCCTGGGAATATGGAAGTTTGGGTGAGGAAAAACCCAGCAACCTTAAACAAAACCCCAAATTCACAAACACATCAGACTGCTGGGTTACCATTGGTAAAATCTTGATGGCTTACAAACTCATTCAATCTGGCTCTTCTAGGCTACCCTAGCTTGAGTTATTTGAATATCAGCCAGCTCCTGTGTTTGTCTGTAACTACAGACTGAAATAGAGGTATGTGCTGAGCTGGCTGTGGGAGAGCTCATGTTGAGTCAGTGTCTGCAGATTCTTATTGATCAATAGAATCTTTGAGGTCAATATTGTGTACAATTCCAGCAAAGACTATCATGTTATAAATACCTGAATTTATTTCTGAGACTATTGCTCTTAAATGGTGTGAAAAAAAGAAAAATGACAAATTCAGAGGGTGTTCATACACAGCATCTCAGTTTGAAGAAGGGTGCATGGTAGGTTTTTCTGTAATGCCATCTTTAATCACTAGCTCTCCTAAATACTGCTTAACCTTTAAGCCCAGTAATTAAGAGATCTCTTTGGAGTTTGTAAAACAGTGGTTCAAAGGTTGTAGAAAATTACTCTTTTGTTGATCCATTTTGGCCTTAATTTTTTTCCTTCCAATTGGTATTCAGTATAATTTAGTGTCACTGAGAATTCTATGTAATAAAATGTTCAAGTAGTTTGTAGACAGAAAGCAGTAGTGAAAGGAGCTTTTAAATTTATATGTTTTCATTTTTAAAAAACCTTTGTCTGATAATTGCTATTTTTTTATGTTTGGGTTTTTTTTTGTATCTCCCAACATCCTTTGAATCCTCAGGTGGAACGTGCAGCTCTGCTGGAGGAACTTGCTGCCCTTCGGCAGAAAAAAGAGCAACTAAAGACAGAACTAGACAAATACAGGGAATGTGATCCAGACGTGGTTGAAGAGATGCGTAAGTTCTGTGTTGTTTAAAGTGATCTTTTCAAGGAAAAGGTCTGCACTTCTTTAGCTTAAAATCTGGTATTCAGAGGTTAGTCAAAGAAGAGCTGCTCTTCTTTTTAGAGCTGAGCAGTACAAAACAGGTACACTGACCATTTCTTTTCCTGTTCTGTTCTATTATATATGAGGAGGTTTATTGATACTTACTCTCCCACCACCTGAGCAGTTAAGAAACAATCCTATAATTAAAGTACTCTGATGCTTTAGAATTAACATCAGGATCATCCTTTCCAGAACCATATTAATTCTATAACTTGTGCTGTAACTTAGAATATGTGTAGGAAGAGGAGTCTCTGGCTCACATTTGCTTTCAGTTCCCTGCTGCTAAGATGGGTATCTTTCTACTTACTGTTTTGCCTATTTAAAACATAAGCATTTCATTAGAGACAATTGTCCCTTACACAAAAATAGGCTATCACACTCCTGACTGACTGTACTGTCTCTGACATGCTGGGTTTTGGTTGGAGTTTCTAACTCTAATGGAATACAAGGAATAATGAGTGACTTTAATACAGAATTTGGCACTGAAATGCACTTAATATTCTGATCCTTAGCATGAAAAATGAAAAGCATGCATGAAATTTTATTAAATTTTCTCTACTGCAGCTTTCATGTTTTATTTATTAGGCTCTTACATTGCTACCCAAGCACCACTGCATATTCAGGTTGCTGTAATGCCAGAATGCTGTTACAGACTGTCGAGAAAGAGGCACAGAACTTCTGAAAAGAGATGCGGCTGAATCTTTCTCCTTCCTTATTTTACTAACAAAGTCCACAGCTTTAGAACTGTTCTGAGAGAAAACCAGGAACATAAACAGTGTTGGCAGCACTCAACAAATTTGGACAGATATTATTTATTTTGAGGGGCTGTGACATTTTTTGTCAGCTGTGTTATCTTTCCCCAAGGATGTAATGGTATGCCAGGGAATAAGCAAACTTGAGACCTGAGGTTAGTTACTGTGCTGTAAATCCCTTGCTGCCTGCTCTCCTGAGGAGAAGACACATTCCAGCTGATTCCAGCTGTAAAAATGAATGAGGTTAGGCAGAACCAACAGCAGAGGGATGTGTAGTGTCAGGTATTTTAACTGCTGAGGTACCCTTACAGAATAGGTTGAGAGCTCTCTTTTGAAACAGTCACAGTGAGCACGTTCCTAAATAACGGCACGAGGGAGCAAATCACAGCTGCAATGCTAGGGCAAGCTGCATTAGCTGGCAACATGGACACTGGTATCTGGGAAAGAAAGACAGAAAGGGAAGGAAATGTAATGCTTAATTGCTTCAGTCATGCCCTTGTCTTTTGTCTGTATGTTGTGGGTTTAGGTTTTTTCGTCCAAGTGTGTGGAAGCTCCGTGTTAATTTCTGTGATGGAAGGATGAACATTTAAGGGACTTGGGAGGTTAGCACTGTTGAGCTACCTGTGGGCTTCCCAGGGGAATATGCAGTAGTGTTTCAATATTCATTTGTCCTTGAACTTAATTTTAAAAGTTTCTGCTTCATTATATGTTTTGTCAGGCATTGCTATGCTGGCAGTGTGCATTGTTGCTGGCAATGTATGAGTGAATAAATGGTGATGTCAGTTTTGGGGAGTTAATGTCCTTGTCAAAGCTGAATGGAAGTTGACAGCCTTTATGGAAGAGACAGAATGGAAAAATAAAAAGGTTGAGGAGCATTTCTTCTGGTTCCAGAGTGCAGAAAAGTGCAAAGGCAAAAGTAAGAAGGCAATAAAGAATCTCAGGCAGTGGAATAGATTCAACTAAACATAAAAGTTACTGCTGCTGTTATAATAAAAGCTGCTCATTCACAGATTTTCAAACTGCACGTGGGTGATATGATTTTTTACTTCTGTACAATTTAGATAACAATCCTTGGGATTATTTTCAGTTAAATCACCTGAGCAGATTTCTAACTACTTTATTTTAGAGTCAGAGATGGCTGTTATGTTGTATAATCACACTCTTTTTTCCAGTTGAATTGTTCAGTAAAGTATATTTTGTAACATGCAGTTGTCACTTTCTACCTTTGGGTTTTCCCTCTTCCTCCTTAATGACTTCCACCTGTAAGGAAATCTTCCTGATGCTCAGTATTAAATTTCATCCTGGTTATTTCTCATCCCATATCACAGAGAGCTGCCTTGATTCTTCTTGTGGTATTTTAGGTTTTATCTTGATATCTTCTTGTGGTATTTTAGGGCTATATCAAATTGTTGTCTGTTTTCAGTGGCCTTCAAATTTGGCCAATGCTTTGGTGTGTGTTTTTAGTTGCCCTCTCCCTCAGTGGAGTTTTGCAGAGACAAACCCATTGCACAGCAGCAAACCTCATTAAAATGTGCATGTGCACACGCACACACACACACACACACATATATATATCATTTCAGGGTCAAAACAAAAGTTTGAATGATTCATAACAAATATCTGAAGACTCAGCTAGAAACTGAACATCTGTCTTTGCTTCCTGAATCTCTTGGTGGGAAAGTCAAGCTTGACCATGTAACTAAATATATTATAATGCGTATTCACAAGGGGGCAAATGGGAAAACTAATAACTCTGCATTTTGCTGACTTCACTGTTTGTCCTTTTAGTGTCACTGACAAATGTTTTGCTCTGTGTTTTGGCTTAGTTTCCTTGGCTTTTGTGTTAGAAGTACATTGAAGTATAAATTTTAATGCCTTCTCAAAATTACAACATTTAAACAGAGAATTTGTGTGTAACAAGTAACTGGAGTAAATAGCAGAAGTGTCAAGATTTAGGGACTGACCACTAGAGGAAGCTACATAATAGTCTGATCTTGTGGAGATATTCAGATAATTCCATTTTACAGGAATGGTACTGTAAAAATATATCTGGAACAGCAAAATATGTGGATTTCTTCTAATTACCTCTGCAGTTCAGAAGCTTGTCTTTGCCACTTGGTAATGTTGTTTAAGACATCTTCTGTGAGTTAGGATTGATTAATAAATTATTTCTCAAAGACAGTAAAACTGACAAGTCATTTAAAGTAAAAAAAGCCAAACAAATAGTGAGATTTTATATTTTTCTATTAAAGTTGTGATCCTGCTTCAGATGGTGCAGGGTCACTGTTTCTCACTTCTGAGGTGTGTCTGTGTAGGCTGGAATATATTCTCATGGGAGAGCAGCCATTGTAGAGAGATTTGTCTCTTGTCTGACACAGCATGCATGTGTGCAGAGCTGGAGATGTGGTGCTTCTCGATTCTCTAAAGAAATGGTAGACAACAAAGCCAAGGAGAATGCAAGCTTGCAATAGTTCATAATTTATGCAGGTTTTCAGAAAGTCAACAGAAAAAGCTCCACCTAATATCGAGATTAACCTGCTGCTTATGTTTAATTCTTTCTGCTCACCAGAGAGAGGTGTTAGGGAGCTAACAACATTTTTCTCATAATTAATTTTGCAGAAAAGTTTGTCTGGCAACTTGAATGTATAAATGGTAGGGACTTTACTCTGAGTTGCTGGTCAGCTTGTAATTGGAAACAGCTAAATACTTTCAGTGCTCACTGTAAAATAAACATTTCTAGAATTTCAAACTTCTTAGTCTTTCACTGCAATAAGAGGAATGTTGGTTTATGCTGTATTAAAACATTGTTGGGCCTTCGCTTCTCTTTTTTCCCCGTAGCCATGCTTTGTTACTTTGTGCCTTTGGATAGGGCAGCTCTTTCAGAAATAGTTACATACTGACTGCAGTGACTTCTGTGTGGTATGATTGCTAATATTTATGGGCCTGAAATCTTGCCTGTCAGCATTCCTCTTTTATTTAGCATGTTTTTAGACTGTCTGGTTGCTGATAACTTTTATGTCTTAGGCTTTTACCTTTAAAACAGTGGTCTGAACATGTCTAGGCAAATTGTTTTCTCAAAAATTAGCAAACTACCAGATAAAACACATGTAGCAAATTTGGTGCCAACTTTTTTACTTTAGCTCTCTCTGTTTATTTTTATCCTGTAACAGGAAAGGCAAGTGGTTCAAATGGACATGATTTCAAACTACAAATATCCACATAGTTTTTCTTTTGACTCTCTGAATATGTGATCTCAGAGGCATCACTGCCAGTCCAGTTCAGGGTTAGATTATTTTCTAAAACTAATACGTACCTGATTCTGTGAAAATAAATTTTGATAAAACATCCAGACTTTACTTAATACCATGAAAATGTCATGTTATATGTAATATGTACTTGAAAACATTTTCTTTTTTTTCCTTTTAGAGTCTTCAAAAATTTCTAATTCTGATATTTATAAACACTGAAAATTTCAGCTTGACAAACTGTTATGAGGAATTGTCAGGGTATACAGACATTATGAGAAAATAGTTCTATATTGTTCAGTTTTTTCATTCATCTTAATTTCTGAAGGGTGAATGCTGAAAAGTTAACGTTGATTTATCTCCTGGCTTTTTTGGAGTGCACAGTTTGAGGGTTGGTTTTTCGGGGGTGATTTTTTTTGTTGATACACCCAGCTATTCTTCTATATTCCAAAAACTTTGAAAATGTGTTACATATGCTGGTGTACTTCATGTTACAAAAACTTTACTACCAGTGTAAGATTCTTTGGGGGATTCTTACTAATGCTGGGAATAGTTCCTGCTCCCAGAAGAGAAACAGAGGTGAAGAAATTAAATGAAGATTGGATTATTTTGGCTAAGGGAGAGACTTTAAAATGAGTTGCATCAGTTTTACTCAAAACGCACCAGAATGCAAATAATTTACAAAAAGGTTCAATGAATTGTTGTTCAAATATGGATTGTTGTTCAGAAATTG
>VZTB01001727.1:959231-992883 GCA_013397245.1 Thryothorus ludovicianus
TGTTGTTCAGCAATTGTATCAGAAAGGAAGTTTAAACTAAAAAGCCTTATCAGCAATATCAGATAATGAACTATTAAGTATCTATTTTTAAAAATTTAATGTTTCCACTTGGAAAAGTGAAAGTCTACTAATAATTTTAAACCAGGTCTAGGTGCCACCAAGATCAATAGTGCACAGATGAAGCCTATAGAATAAATGTTTTTTTAATCACCTTTAGATGCAGTATGTTCAGTTTGCAATTAGAATGTTTCCTAGCTACTGACCATGAAATATGCACCTGGCATCTGAGAGACATGCTGTGCTTTTTACAGTTTATGCAGCAATGCCATTAACAAAGGTCTGCAGTTGGAAATGGGTCATTCTGCTGATGTTAGACTTGTGTCTTCACTCAGAATTAGGTTAGTCGTAGTGGGTTAAACTAAGCTTTCTTTGGGGCAAATCTGACACTTGCTTAAAAGTATGTAGAAAAATAATAGTTTAAAAAGCAAGGACTCCTTTTTTTAATTAGTCTCATCTTACAGAGTATTGTATATCTAATACATTCATCTCCAGAGGATGACAGGAAATAGACAATGGATGTTCATGTATGTAACTTGCAGGCTATCTGCTACTAAACAAAAATACACAGCTCACACACTCACATCTTTTTTCCTCCTTCATCATAGAGTACCAGAATATATATAGATGTGCACCAGTAATGAAAGGACACATTTACTCTAGTGCTCCTCAACTAATAGCATCAAACTAAGAATTTTGTTTTGTTTCCCCTACTCCCTGTACTGTTCTTGGAATGGCTTGTCATTCATTTACAGGGCTGACAAATTAAATTACCTGTTCAAAAATGACATTAAAAGATAAATCAAACTTATGAAAACTAAGCATAACTTAGTTTCTAGGAAGAATGAAGAATTATAAATGTACTTGTATGTAAACATAAGTTCATACAGTAATGGCAAAATTTTAGCTGTTAAGTAAAGTTGAGAAAAGGAACAGGGTACTTAATGAATGGAGTTACAAATGCATACTTGAATTACTGATCCAAGCTCCTTTTGTAATAGGAAACTGGATGGAATTGCCAGTTTAAACAGAGTACCTGTTCCTTTATCTACAGCCTTTCTATTTTTTTTTTTTTAAATCTTGAAAATCAAAGGAGGCTTGTTTGCATTTCAGCTATTGAAAAGGCTGGTCCTTTGACAAATGAAACACTTGCTAAGTAGAATCTAGCTATGACTGCCAGAGGCTGTAGTGGTTTAAGGATCTTCCCTGACAAAAGCAAGTTAAAGGGTTCTCACCTTGGTCCTTCATTCCAGTGCTGAAGTCCACCAGTGATTAAAGCAAGTCATCAGCTCAAGTTAGGAATTGATGGTGTAGATGCCTGTGTTTTGTGATGGACTCCCCTGAGATCTTTGAAATCTTTCTTTCCATCCAGAAAATCTGATTAAGTATTTCACTGCCTTCTTCACAAGACTTTCCTACATGTAGTCGTTTGTCATGTACCTCACAGAATGTCCCTGAAGAACAACCAGGAATCTCCTGACCAACTAGGAACAGGTGACAAGTTTTCATGAACTGTGCAATGACTCGAACTGTTAGAAAATGGATTTGGAAAATCTGAATGAGGGAGCAACAGGGCTATGTAAATAGATGAGCAGCTTTTGGCACTTGGAAGGAAAGGCAAATATAAATATCCATGAAGAATAATGAATGAATAGCCACCAGGACAAACTGAGCAGCTTAAGAAGTGTTTGTACATACATACTTAAGGCACAAAGCTTTAAGTGAAATGTGGGGCTTTTGGCTGAAGCTAGAATGCTCAAGTCCAGAAGGGTCATTTGGCGTTCAGCAAAAGGCCCTTATTCTCTACATTTCAGAGAATTTCTCTGTCTCTGTGTTTGGTCTTTGGATTAGAGGTTAGTCTGAAATGAAAAATCATCCTAAATATTTAGACTCATGCATACTTGTGTTTTTATACCTCAAACACATTCTAGCCAGACTGTTCTTAGGGAGTGTCAACTTAAGCCAACTTGCTTTAAAATGAAGCTTCATTTTAGCTGGTTAAGCAAAATGCAGCCTCACTGTTTTGTCAGTGAGACTTTTCTTGGGCACTCCCAAGGCACTTGGAGGTCCAAATCCTTAGATAATATATGTTACAAATACCCTGCTTAAATGAATTTACCACTCTGACAGGTTGTTTTGTCTTGAAATCAAGTCAGAGCACTCACAAGACGTGTTTTTGTTATTTTTCTTTATTTTGTTTCTTATTTGTTTATATTGGAACAACAGAAAAAAATGCGTGAAGTGAGAGGCTCATAGGTGTGAAGTACGTGGGAATAGCTTTATTGCCTGAGCCAGTAAATCCTTGTGGCAAAAGCTGTTGAGCTGTTTAGGAATGGTAGACACTTGATAAAATTTGTGATGTGGAAAATGGCTACTTTATGGCTATATTTTTGACACTCTTTGATTTAGGAGTGAATTGGTAGCAATCTATTTGACCATGTTTTAAAGCTCTGATGAAAGCATCAAATGGAACTAATCTGTAGATCCATTTATATATTAAACAAAGTGGCTCTTGTGGAGAAAGTATTTTGCTTCTGTCTTCCAGTGCTAGGTGGGTTAGTTGTGTATGGCAGCCCTCATTCAGACCATTTTGATAAAATTACAGTGATATTTGAAGGAATGTATACTGGTCTATATCTTTTCATGACATTCACATGCAAAATTAGGTCAGGAAAGGTATTATGGATTTCAGTTCATTGTCTTTAGTGCCAATATGCAGGACTGTCAAATTGAGCTCTTCCCTGACCTTGATTAAAAAATGTATTGCTAATCTTTTATGTTAAGATATCTTCCTTATTTTATGGGATGATATGTTACATTTTCATTGTGGGTTTATCTTGATTATGACTGTATATTCCTAATATAGGTACCTTGTTCTGTGCTATTTAACTGAAGTTTTTGCAGGGCAAGTTGTGTAAGTCCAAGACTAACGTTGGCACATTTGACAGTATTTCCAATGCTTTTTTTTTTTCCCTTCTCACTTTAACATCATATGAGCTAGTTTCACTGAAAAGAGCAGGATGAGAGAGAAAAATTCAGAACAGAAGACCAATTTGGAAACACCTAGAACAACACAGAGGTTTTCTCTCTGCCACTGTAAGAGATCTTTGTGGATTAGGGGAAGTTTGTCTTTGGTGTTTTGACTCAGTTTTGCATGATACTGTTTTAAGGAAAGTAGAGAAATACAATCCTGATGAAACAGCAGTAGTGTGAATCTCAAACTATCATTTGTGAGCAATTCAGTGTCAGAAAGGGAAGCGGAATTGAAGCTCTGTAATACAGACTGTCATGTATGTGCATCTCTGTGTTTATATTAATGAGCTGGATAATACAATAGAAGAGGTTCTTTTGTTATATTTGCAGCGAATGACACTGGGAGAGACTGCACAGACAAGGACAAAGTGGGATTTCAAAATGATCATGACAAATTGCAAAGATAGTCTAATAAACACTGGATAGCATTCAGTAGTGGTAGGTGCAAGGGTGTTACCTGTATTCAAGGATATTGTGCTGCACAAATGATCTGAGGCAGTTGGTTAAGTGGGGAGGATTTGAAAAAAGAAGTCAGAGTTACAATATAAGGTTGAATATAAGAATTTTTGTTGTACTAAGATACAAAAGCAGTAGTATAACCCACAAAGAGATGTATGAAATAATCTTTCTGCTCAAGACAGAAAGTGTGGCACTAAAGGCTTTAGCATGGCTTCAGCTGTAACACAGTGTCAGTGTTGGATGTCCTACCTGGGTATACCTAATTTATTTCAGAGCATTCATATATTCATGTAACTAAGTGCTCAGAGTAGAGCAAAAGGATACTGAGGAATCACATTCTAAGAGACAAAAAAACTTGACAAAAATGGGCTCAAAAGAAGATGGTTCCTGGTGAAACCATCTTTAGCTCCTCAAGAAAAGAAAAGGAATAGCTTGTTACTCAGGTTTGTGGAGAAGATGGCAAAAAGGAATAGCCTTAAATTGTAGGGCTAGAAAATTGGAAACCTTAAAAACAGGCAACAAATACCTCAGAAATGGTATAGGTAAAATTGAACATGCCTTGAGTTGTGGTTACAGAGACCAGAGAACCTCTTGTGACACCTTCCAGACTCTTCTCTGCAACACGTGAGCTGACAGCAGATTTCAGTCCACAACTGACCAAACCCATGGTGCCCTGGGATGGACCTCCTTGTGAAATACAGTTCAGAAGAGTGCAAGTTCCTTTAGCTGTGCTGAAGGTGTGGACTTTATTAGTGAATGAAGTGGGGAAGTAGGAGTTGTCCAGTGCAAGAAAAAGAGTGGTGTCAGGGAGCCCTGAATCAGCCCTGAATCCTGTTGGTGTGCTTGTTTCTGTTTTGCAAGCTCTTCGCTTCCCTCTGTTCTTTGGATGAAAATTGATGTATTTTAGTTATGCAATTAAGATTTCAACGTGGGTTTTCAAGTGCAACACTTGAAAGGTAAATGGTCTTTTTCTGTAGGTATATGAATATACTAAACCTAAGTGCAAAAGCATGTCTTGCATAGAGGAGTTTTTTGGTAGCAATTCTGACAAATTCTGTCAGAATTTTCAAGGAGACCCTGTGTATGTACAGATGAAATTTGACAGTGTGACCTTTTCATATGGGACTGAGGGAGTTTTTTACTGATGAGACTCGACACTTTTTTCAAAGACACTGACAGATTGCAGACCCTTTAAAAGTGTATTCTTAGCAATGTGGATCAGCTTATTAGTAGCTTTACTGTGCACTGCTGTTTCACCAGGTAGACAAGACTGACACTGTGATATCTATTTGCTCAGGTTCATTTTCAAGCATGTATAGACAGATGTTGCAGCAGAAAAGCTGATTTAATTAATTCATATGTCAGTATTCTTGAGTATTTTTCTATCGCAAATAACTTAATTGTGTTATGTGCTTTTCAAAATAGTTGTAGATCAGTAGGTAATATTCATAATTGTCAGTGCCTTTTCTTGTAGTGCTGAAACTTTATTCAGAGTCAGTATAAAGAGTTGCATTGAGTTTGTGATGCCATTTAAATATCATATTTACACATTGAATTTAGTCATGAATTCTGAAGCATTGTGACCTGTTGATTAATATCATGAAGAAAAGTGTTGTGTGGGATACTGGAGTGTGGGGGAAGAGTGATGTGTTATTCTGGATTCAAAGGAATTGACAGAATTCTGATGTGCTCTTTATTCCATTTATGAGAGGAAATGCCTCTTTGGGAAGCATGGGGGAGGATAAAGATTTCCAATAGCATGGAGATACTGCCCAATACAGGGTTACAAAACATTCTTGTAATGCTCTTCTTGCCACATTGCAATTCAGCCTGTTGACAGTGTTGTAGATTACTTATTCTCAAGGATACTCAAATATGGACCTTAAGAAGCCACTTCATCACATTATTGCCATGAATAGTCCCCAATGGCAAGCCACAGGCTCTTGATCAGTCTGTGGTATCAGTTTGTGAATGGACATGTGGGTAGGAATTACTAGGCAATAATCTTTTGTACTTTCTGTGGATGACAGGTGTATAATTTCTATGCTCACCTTCTACCCTGGCCTTTGGAGATGGGATTATTTTTTGCATTATATGTTTTCATTAGTGGGAAAAATTTTGGAAACTGCATCACAGGTTATTATAGTGATGCTGCCTGAGGAGAAGTAGGAAAATGAATCTGTTACTGTGATGATGGCAGGGTAATGTTTCTGGAAAGTAAGGGCAACCTGTGTGTAGGAGAATGGGTAACTCTGCAGAAGGCAGTGGGTAATCAGAGTCGTGGGAGGTTCAAGTTCATGTACAGGTCCTACAGTAGTTGCCATTTTTCATCTTTGAATTCAGTCTAAGTAAATGCATATTTATTACAGGAATTTAAATCCACTTCATGCACTTAATTTACCCTGACCAATTTCACGAGAGAGATTGGGAATCTTTGGGCTAATAATCCTCCCTGGTCACTGAGAACAGTTGCAGCTGTTCCCTGCATTTCATGCAGAGGAATTGCGATCCACGGTGTAAAATTACTCCCTTGCCCACATGCTGAAGCCTGCAGTTGTATTTTGCCTGTATCTACTAACACCCTCTGTGCTGATGAGTGACTCTGTCCTTGGTGAGGTGCTAATTCCCTCTGCAGTCATGTGCCTTTTAAGTGAGGAAGTCCGTGCAATTTTCTTGTGGCATTAATTGTGGTTGGTCAAAACTGGCACTGAAGCGTGTAAGCTTTATAAATGCAAATAGTTTTTGTTATTCTAGGGAAGTAGAGGTTCCTGGACCTAAAAGTTATCCAGAAAATGCCAGAGTAGCATCTAGGGGATCAAAGAAAGCTACAGCTCTTTGTCTATTTCTACCAGCTCAGGTGGTTGTGAGCTGGCTCTGGCCATTGGTTTGTTGTTGTTTTGTTTCTTTTGCTATAGCTACTGGAACTATAATTTGTTGCCTTTACAGTCTGAATTTGAGTATTGTTCCATGACTGTATCCTTAGTGTTCCCTAAGTGACGTGTGTGAGACTTAAAAAGGTTTTTAAGAAGAACCTAAAGTACATTTGGAAAATGTTTGTGAGGAGATGGTGACGGTTGTTGCTATCACAACACCTTTGTGCCCTGTGGAAATATTTGAGACTTCTACAGCTTTTGGCCATTCAATTTTGGAATTCAAATAGGACTTCTAATTCCAACCATCTCCCCCTTCCAGTAAAAAAGTGACAGAATCTGGAGGAAGAAGGAAAGAGGAGGTTGTAGTTCTGCAGTATACTGAGAATGACTGTAGGGGCTTCCTGAGTGAGATTGGAAACACTGTGGCCTTACAGTAATTTGAGTCAATATATAATGCCTGTTGAGATTTGTTAGAAACATTACTGTGTTGATGCTCTGTGCTGCTGGCCTTGACTTTTAACCAGATGCTATTTGCTTTAGAAGCTTCTTAGCATACCTCTGACAGTGGTCCACATGCTCTTTTATCACCTCTGTCTCCTGGCCTGCTCCAAAATACCTGCAGGTCACTGGTAGCATGCCACTTACCTGCATTGAAATCGTGTTTCCAACCCACCTTCATTTTCTTTTTAGACATTTATTGCAGCTGGACCTTCCTTTCCATGCCTTGCTTTCCTCTGTGGGGATAGAGGGGATTATCCCTGTGATAAGGACAATCTCAGATGCTTGGGATAATGGTTCAGCTCTCAGAATCTGGGCTTTTTGAGTTCCCTACAGTTCTCCAGAGATACTTGGGGTTGAGGAAAAAAAAAATAATTCATGAGGACTGGTCAAAATAACTCTCTGTCCTGTAGCCTTTCTCTATTTTGGGCATATTTCCAGCTGTGTTTTGCTGATGTAACAGACCAACACTTCAAGTCTTGCTGCTCCTGGACCTTGCATTGCTGTACATTTTTGTTCAGCTTTGGAGACAAAAATACAAGCTTCCATTTTCTTTCTTAGAAAATGCCAAATGTGTCTGAAATTAGTCAGTAGAGGATACAGGTATGTGCCTCAGCCACATAATTGACTTGTATCCTGCAGACATGAGAGTGGGAAAGTCTATTGATGCATTGTCACACAAATAGGTGAAATAAATATGTAATGTCCAGAACAAATGGATTGTTTTGCAGCTTCCAGACAGCAATTACATATATCATCAGCCTATATGCAGATGTATAGATACAGACTGTAACTAGAGCCTAATGATAATGAGAATGTCTGGAAGCATTTGGAAAATGTTGCCTCCTCTATTGCTCACCTCTACTGCATATTTGGCCTTTCATTGTCTTGTGCAGATTCACTACTGGAGCACTATTTAGTAGCTGCCAAAAATCAAGTTCAGTTAGAGCAGCTTTGCTGAGCAGGAGGATCAGAAAGACTCCAGTCAATTTTGGGACTCAGTGGTTGTGGTGGTTTTGGCAATTAGCCAGTTGCCCTTAGTGCTGTGTCTGAGTTTCTCCTTTTTACAGCTCACACAGTTGGTGTCCTGATTCTGCTTTGGAGTGTGTATTTTTGACTTGCCATGCTATTGCTGTCTTTAGATCTTGGGCTTTCTTTTTCAGTGCGGTCTAAAAACCAACCTGGCTGTGTGATCCCCTGGAGCTAGAGAACAGGCAGTCCAAAGTAGCATGACTTTGAGTTAGTTACACCCATACATAAAGTAGGTGTGTCTGGGGGGTGTCTGCTTTACTACTCCTGCTTTCCCTCATCCTTTGTGCATGTATACATACAGATGATGCAATCAATGAAAGCAAACAGCTATAAAAGAGTTCCAGAAAGCAACGAAGGTGCAGATTTCTTCATTTCTCTCAGTTTCTGTGATGGTATTGGAGGTCTCTGGAAGAAGCTGGCAATAATGCAGATGTGATTGGTGTCTTCAGGAGATGCAGGTCCATAACTACCAAAACCTGTCTCTTGTTCTGCTTCCAGGCATGGTGTTGGTTACAGCAGACACATAAGATCATGCACTAGAATTGCAGAGAAGACTTAAGACTGATCCCAAGGGACCTAAAACTTGCCTTCAGATAGCTAAATGTTCTTCACCTGTACTCATGAGACACTGGGGATTATATGTCTGTCTGCCTGTCTATCTACATCTGTTGTAATGGCATTTCCCCGTTATAGCTTCCTGCTCTCACTACCATGTTTTCATTTCTAGCCACCACTCGGTTATAGGCAGTGACTGCCATTCTAACTCGTTGTCCAGCCTACGTCTGTTGTCACCATAACCTTTTCTTTGGCAGAGGTGTGAAGTCACATTTTCAGAACCCATGGTCACATATGTATGTTTTGACACACATGAGCAGCGTTTGCAGGATGTCAGTGCACCATGCTGCTGCTGTTGAGCTGGTCAGCTGCTTCAAGCAAAGCTGAGCATTCTGCTGAGACCTCGCAGGTACTGTGGAATAAGTTGGCTCCCCTGCCACCAGGATTCTGTCACCTCACAGCTCTGGATCCATGGGGTTTAATGCCATCCCACTTTCCCCCACTTCATTTCAAACTTCATTACCTGGAGTCAAACACAGCTGTCAAGTTTTACAGCAGAATTTTAGAAAAATACTGAGGGAAGTATCGTAGAGCACACATTTGGGGTCTTGATGAGTGGAAGCTCTTACTCTGGAGACTTGCCTTAAGTAGGGTTAGGTTAGATACTGTTCCAAATACCATTAGCTTCAAGTATGTTGTCAGTGCTGCCAGTCATGGAAGTGAGGGGATGGCAGCAAACACTCAGCAAAGGAAATAAGGAATATCTCTCTCAGAGTAGGAACAACTTGAATTTCTGATGCAAGCAAGCAAGAAAAAATGCTATTTTCTCTCCCACTCAGTTTTTTGCTTGTCTTTTTTGCTTTTCTTCATGCTGTGCTCAAACTTTCTAATTGTAGGCTATTTTTAGAAACTATATTGGTTTTGAAACAGCATATTACTCCAATGTAAACATTTTTCATCTCAGTTACAGTTGTATTAAGGTTGGAATAATGAGTTCCCTTCCAGTGTGCTAGCAGATGATTTTTCAGCATAATTTCATTTTGCTTGAAGTATAATGTGTTTAACAATGGATACCTGATCATATATTCATATCTCAGTACCCCGGAGACAAGTTTCATGCTGACCATTCAAATGAGTATTATCATGCAAGTGCTAGCAAGACTGACTGGGAATAACTAAGTTACATGTAGGCGTGAGAACCAGAATGATTCCAATAAATTCCCACGTTACAACCTGACGTGCTTGATTCGATTCAGTACTTTAATGGGAGCAAGGTGATCTAAGAGGAATTCTTGATTTTTTTTTTTGCCTCATGGAAACTATACAAAACCTGTTTGTAGTAATGGTAATTTACTATTATGTACTTAGTTCTGGAATGGTGCCAATAAGGCAAGTTTAACAGCCAGAAACATTTTTTTGTCTTAATTTCATTGAGGGGGTTCTCAAAGCCATGGAGACATTCCAGAGCTATATGATAAACTTTTGGATTGGTATGATAGACTGCTGCCTTGTCATTTTCCTTATCTATACAGAGTCATGCATACCCACATGATGACTTACTTATGTATAGAGAGGATTATGAAATACTTTCCATCTCTGTTGCCTCTGGTATCTTCAGGCCATGTATCTAGTTCCAATCTTGGTGAAGACAAGCCCCAAGGCAAGCCAAACTGGGGGTTATTTTATTTTAAAATACACTTAAAAAACTTACAGTTATTAATATGCTATCTCTTATGTTCTTTGCTCCTCTTTTTCTTTAACCTAGCTTTGTGCTTGCTGGAACCTTAAGAGTGTGAAACAAGTGTTTAGAAGCAGTAGAGTAACTTGCTTATGTTGTGTGATTCTGTGAAAATGACATCAATAAAAATTTAGTCTCTGTGCCTTGAAACTACGTGATGATTTTACTGTGATATATGCTTTTATTGTTGGTGGTGTTTTTCTCTGTTTCAGGCCAAACAAACCAAGTGGCCAAGGAGGCAGCCAACAGATGGACTGGTGTGTATTGCATTGGCACAGCTTCACTCTAGAGCAGTTTCAGTAAAAGACCTACTCAGTGTTAAGAACTTTAAATTTGATTAGGACTTGATGTAGGATAGTCCTCACTTACAAAAACATAGTGAAATTTACTTTACTTGTAAAGCTATTATGATTCAACAAAACAAATGCATCTTCTCAATTTAGTTACTGAATGTACTTAATATGCCATAGCAGATTTGTCCTTCTGGTTCAGTCTTGTACACTGTGTTAAATCCTGAAGCTTGTTTCCTTAGATCAGTTAAAATCTCTTACGATCAGGAAAGCAATAGAGACTGGAAATGGTGGTGCCCAGGTATTCAGAAAGCGTAATTTTATTCCGAATGTTCATTTCTTTCTAAAGAGTTGAATGTTATGTGGAATCTTATTGCTCCTACCATGTCATGGATGCTGATGCAAAGTAGGTATTTCTCAAACTAATTGATCAGTTTTGCCAGGTAAAATGATGCATAGTTTTATGTTACTGTGATGGAAGTTTTACTCAATTTTGTGTTGTTGCTTAGCTTTGCTGTATTTATTCTCATTTTGCAAAGCAAGCAATTTATATGTCCTTATGTTTTTTTAAATTATGTAGAATATTGTTTATAATTTTTGTCTAGAATAGCTCTCTTACTGATGAACTGCTTTCTATCATTGTTTGAGCCAAGTGCAGCAGGATATCATTGTCTTAGTCTTTGGACTGTTATTTTATATCTGGGTTGTTTACTGTGTATGAGGAAATAAAATTATGTATTTAAAAATAACTTCTGGGTGTTGTCAGGGCTTTCTGCTGTTGATGACAGGCTGTTCTCAAGGCCTCAAGTGAGGTGAAGGAACCGTGCCTCAGCCTGTAGAAAATATTTGGTATTTAATTAGACAATTTGGTTATATGTTGCAGCATATTTTTCTTTTGAAGAGACAGTTTTAAAACCAAATGTGTGATGGTTAAAGAAAAGAAAAATATCTCTAAGCTGCAGAGAGACAGGGAACACTTCCTCTCTTAAGGAATGCTGCAGTTTATGGGTGTTAAAAATGATGTAATGAGTTTCAGTAAATGCTGCAGTGAAAAATTATGTTAAATTGAACAAAGTGTGTATGTTAAAGTAATATTCTAAAAAAGAAGCGCTGACTAAAATAAAGCTTCTTGAATGTCTTTTTTTTAACTTTCAAAAAATACACAGTGTCTGAACAAACACACAGGACTAGAAAGGACCTTACAGTTAATTTAAATTTAATTTTTGTAGCTATAGAAAGTCACATAGTAGGTGTCTAGTTGAAGAAGGACCTATAAAATACTTACTATGCATATTCACACTTACCTCATCACTGTAGCGGGCTTACACTGTAATTGTAGCTTTCAGTCTCCTGGTAAAAGAGGAGTAAGAAAAGATAAAGATAATATATTTTTATTCAGTGCTAAGTAAATTATTTCTTCTTTTTAGAGGTTATTAACAAGAGCTTAATGTTTTCTGTTCTAAATCTACTTAATAATGGTGTTCCCCACTATGTACCTTTTTCATACACACAAGTGATACTGCAAATAGAAGGATTTTGTTGTAGCTGAGACTGTAATTCATGCTTTCCCAAATACTCAAAATGAATGTTTTTCATTCTGTTTACAGATAACATCTTTTCAATAAAGTCCTGGGCCAAGCGTAAATTCGGATTTGAAGAGAGCAGAATAGATAAAGGTTTTGGAATCCCGGAAGATTTGGATTACATTGATTAGTGTTCACTTGATGGCTGACTCAGTTGTACATAGTTTGTTATGTATTCATAGCTGCCATTAAAATGTGAAGCCTCTCCAAACAGGTGACCACCCTTTAATTTGCTGGTTTTGTTAAGGTTAATAAAATACTAAGAATACTTGTTGCAGTTTTTTTTTTTTCTTGTACTCTGTAGATAGTAAATCACTTGGTTTCTTCTGTGAGACAGACTTAGCATGGACAGAGGTTATAGGAAGTAATTATTACTGAGTCTTGAGACTGGACTTAACTCTTCCTTTGCTTAAGTGGGAGTAGTAAGTACTAAGAGCTAGAAGCTCCAGGAATTTATATTTAAACAAGTTGAAGGCTTCAGAGTGGGAAAAACTGGGAAAAATATAGAATAGGATGAATTTTTACCTCATCTCACCAATGAAATAGAAAAGAGGCATAATCCATTAATGGAAAACAGTGAGACAGTGAGAAGATGAGTAAAAAGGCTGAGATCTGGTTTCAGGTAATTTTCTATTGTCTTGCTGGAACTGCTTGTAAGTTTAGTGACAAAATTATATTTGTTGTTGGAAAATACTAGCTCAACAGAACTGAATCTGTTCCAGAAAATGTATTGGATTTGACGCTGAGAAAGCTGATCTGGTCAAGAGAGTATCTGCATAGGAGGGGGAGCAAAGAGCACCCATCCCTTTACTGCACCAAGATTTAGGATGTTTGTCTGGGATGTGAGAGACTGAGTTCAATTTACTGTTAAAATCTGAGCATTTTTGGGTTTATACACACTTTTCATTTTCAGGTTAAAAGCGCAGCCAGCCAAAATAATAACGGATTATGAGTGCCTCGTTTTTGTTTGGTGAAATTTCTGAACCACCACACTTTGTATCAGCTTCTGGTTTCTAGATCTGATCAGACTGGTGTTCACCTTCCACAGCTGAGGATTCATCTTCCACAGCAAGATGGCATTTCTTCTGTAGAGCTCTGGAGGATTTAAGCTTTACCTTTAGGAGGCAGGTGGGCCTGCTGCAAGCTGTCACTGAAAAGGGTCTGTCTGCCTTTTATGTAACATCTGATGAGAGAGCTTTGCTGAAAAGGTGGCATTTAGCTGGAGGTGTGCCCAGAAATCTGTCTCCTGTGACCTTTCCAATTAAAAAGTTTCCTAGCAGTTCAGTACATGTTAAAATCCAAGGATTTCAGGTATGCCCCTGGCTATTGTCATCTCATGTCTATGAAGACAGCAGCAGTTACTGGGAAGATAGCGGGTGGAAGATTTTCCTCTCATAGAGACAGTGTAGCAAGCTGTCCATTGCCTAAGGAAAAATGTATGGGATGCCTGGCACATAGGAAAATGCCATAACGCTTAAAATTGCAATGGAGATGTTTCCTTTTATGTGTTTGGAAGTACTTTATTCCTAATATGTCCACTATTGAACATTGAGTACAGCTGCTGACTGGTAGAGGTGTAAGGGAAGTGGGTGGTGCTGAGCTGAGGGCAGTGTTGGAGTGCTCTTTACCAGGCCTGGCTTTTGCCCCAGGAAGGGGGTGCTGTGCAGCAGGGCTCCCTGCTGGTGCCAAACCAAACTACTGATGAACCTGTAGCTTGGGTGGTTGGATTGCTCTTGGATTTTGTGTGTGAAGCAGTAAAGAGGCAAGCTTCTCTTGTTCTTTGTAGGACATCTCTTTCAAATGAGTCTTTTTTTGGTTTTGCTAAATGTTTGGATTTCTCTGTGACCATTCTCTACCACCTAACAGTTGTGAGAAGCTCCTTGGCACATCTGTGTTCAAGAGCACATAGCTGCCATGCAGTAGAGAAGATGATGACTCAAAAGGCTTGTTTATATGAAGGAACATTGAGCACATTAAGTTACTTATGTTTTTTGCCTGTTAGAATCACTTTCATGTGGCTGACCTTCTACTTGTCAAGGAGCCTCAGGTAATTTATGGTCCATAGCAGCTCATGCACCAAGACTTCCTCTGGTACCTTTGCAAATGAGGGTTTCTTATTAACTTTACTGCTTTGGCTACTTTCCAAATGCTAGAGGGAAATGAAGATGACCAGCTACGTAAGTTGAGCTGCAGTATTGTGGCTTCCTGTTTGTAGGGTGAAAGCATTGTGGACCATAGTAAAACCTTTGCATATTATAAATACTATCTAAATAACTGTACTTGAGGTAGATTTGCCCAGAAATACTACAGTCAGCCAGAATGAGCTGGCTTTAAAAATGTCAAACACAGCCATTATACTTTGGACACAAAACTTAAGTAGTTCAATTTCAGGGAATTTCTAGCAATATAATTTTCTCTTGAGTTTTGGGTTTGTTTTACAGGTACAGAACAGACATAGACATATCTTTGTTCTTTATTTTCTGTTCTGCCTCCTGATGTTGGTTAGCAAACCTGGAGGGAGAATATGTCTGCTTCTGTGAGGCAGATTTTTTTTTTTTTAATTTTAGAACAGTCAGAACAGAATTTCTCAGCTAAAGAGAAGAATGGAAGAGGTGATGTGTCACCAGAAACTGATTTTTCCTTCTCTAATGGAATAGATTATTTTATGTTACCTTTTAGTGATTCTGGATTTTTAGCATAGGTGAATTTCAACAGGAAAAGCAAAGACAGATCCTTTCTGAGAGAAAAAGAGACTATTTGTGTATCTTGTGTGTTCCAAGATACTTCGAGCCTGCTGCATCTGCTCACTTTTGGAAGCTTTTCTTCTTAAAAAGATATGCAGTAGACTGGTAAATCCCACAGTATGAAACCATGTAGGATAGTGTGGTTTGAGATGTGTGTTCAGTTTTTAGGAGAAGCTGGGACTTTTGTCTTCTGCTTAAAAGTCAGTAACAGTTAAAATTATTTTCTTTCTGAGAAATTTTTTGCTATTAGCCTCTAGCAAAAATGAAATGACTCAAGCTGATTTTTTTGTCCCAATTTGTATTTTCAGACTTTTCTTGAGGTAGAATCTGAAATATTTCTAAATAATCTAACAAGAAAATAATGGAGTTTAATTGCTTACTTCTACTGTTACTCTTGTGGTTATGTCACAGCTGTTTTATGTATATGTCTTTTTCCTTTCACTCTCTTCTTGTGAAAAAACCTTAGAGGTTTTTTTGCCCATGTAAGGTAAATGTTTTCAACTGTTACAGCTAAGTCAGGAGGTCAGGCCCTTACTACAATTCAGGTTTGTAATTGAAGCAGTTACTAGTGCAATGGGTGAAAATCAAAGCTGTGTTTAGCAGAGTCTGAACAGAACCAGGAATAGTGTCAGGTCCAACTTTTCAAAATCTTGGGAGGGGTTTATCTTTACAGTACTAGGCTGAGGTGTTGGATAGGCCTTCTCTTTGGGACTGATGTTGATTGGCCACTTTGAAGCAATATAGATGCAGGAGAAAATATTTATGTCTACCTGATCTACTAGGAAACCTTACTTATTTTAAGTAAGTAAGTTGCTGATTATATTTGCCCTGAAACATCCCGTTCTTCCTTGTCTTTTAACTTGCCATCCCCATCCTCTGTACAACAGCAAGCATCAACTCTAGGACTCCCTTTATGGTACTGCAGAGTCTTAAATGTTAACAGTCACAAAGGTTAAGGTTTTGGCACAAGTCAGGTGCTAAGCCTTTCATTAGTGCATCATGTAAAATGTCATTGCTGTTTGGGGGTGTTTTTAAAGGGAAAATCCAGGCTCTGACACAAATGGCACAGTGATGCTGTAATCACATGGCAGAGGTGGAACCGAAACTTCTTGGGAGAATGAGGGGGAAAGAAACCCAGTTTGTGATGGTGACTAAGAACTTCAATGCAAGAGCTCTTTAGAGAGTCTTTCTGTCACCCAGGCATATTTCCACCAGTCAGGTGGTCTGGTTGGTGCTTCACCTTGTTTCTTTTAGAGGTGAGGTTTGTGTGATCATATATTTCTGTCAATGTCTTCTCTTTTTCCCTCCCACTGTTCTTGAAATACCCAGTTATTTCAGCTAAGTTTACTCTGAGGGGCCCTGGTACAAGCTTGTGATTTATCTGTTCTGTTTGGCTGCCTGCTTGATAAATACAGGCTTTCCCTTTCCCACCTACCACTTTTGGGACCTGAGAAGGGGTAGAGCATGCTGGGGGTGGGAGGAGGAAGGAAAGATGTCAGAGATGGTGATGGGATATTATGTGAAGGTCTGGCAGCATTGCTGGGGCTGAGATGGGATGGTGTGTGCATCCTTTCAGTGGGAAGGAACCGGTGACTTCAACAAGTGAAATCCTCGGGTAATCCTCAATGTCACGCCTGTGACTGGGTTCTTCCATGATGGCAGCAGTCATCTGCCAGCTAGACACAGTTCCTGTGTAAATATTCTTGTGCAAAAGGAGTCTGCCTTCACAGCAAGGATAGCCTTTCTCTTCAGCTTCTTTTTCTCTGTGTCCCATTTGCATTTCCCACCCCTCCACTGTCATTTCCCTTTTAGATCTGCTTGTAGCAACCACGTAGGCTGAGCAAGCGAAGCACTGCAGTCTGTACAGATGGTTGTCTGTCTTATCCTCCTCCTGCCATCACTTCTGTCAGCACACACACCTTCCAGTGCACAGGCATGCAGGAAAGGAAGCATCTCTCCCTGTGTTAGACTTGTCTCTTTAAACTGTATGCACAGAAGGTTGCATGTTAAGAAGACCAAGGAGCAAAGATCTGTGAACACCACCACAAGCACCACTGAATTTCTCAGTGTCACTTCAGACTCTTTTATAACGCCTCACAAATGAATGAAGAGGTTTTAGGCTATGTGGTGGTTGTACCTAACCTAGTTAGAAAAATCCTCCATAGAGAAAAACTTTTGTCTGAAGTATTTATAAAGAATTTAAGCAAAACCTGCTGGGCAATTTTCCGTTTCTAGTATTTGATGAAAACCCAAGTTATTCTGAGAAACTATGAGCCTTTCCATATGGAAAACTTAATTTTAAAATATACTCTCATCTTTTGTTTCAAAAAAACTTTACTGATCTGGCAACCCAGTGCTAAAGTAAATCCTGTAACCTGTCCATGGAGCACCTTGTTTTAGATGAGATGATGAACTTCAGCTGCGCTGCTGCTGAAGCTCAAAAGGAAAAGCTGTTTAAAATTATGACTTCTAGAGAAAGCCAGTGGTGTTTGAATTGAGTTACCATCTGCATCCTGAAGCCATGTCTTACAGGGATCCTCCTCTTTCCCTGGACACCTTTGATCATGTCACCTTTCTTCAGGCTGCACCTCACTGGCATTCTGGAGATGGAATTTTTATGTTGAGATGCAAAAAAAAAAATTTATTTCTCATTTTTGCAATCTACAGTGGGAAAAATTATCATGCTTTTTCTCTTTCCCTTCCTGCTAAGAGAAAAAGGAGGGTAAAAAAGTCAATCACATGCTTTCTTCCATTATCATTACTAGCCATGCCAAATAATGCCTCTGGCTGATCCTAGCATTCTGGAGGATTTTTCAAGGAAGATAAAAGTCAAATTTTCATACTTTATTTTCAGTTTCTCAGAAAAATTAATTATCTAGTGAATCAGAACTTTTTTTACTTGTTATGCTGTACTTGGTCAGAGACATACTCCTAGTTGCAGAAATGCTTTTTGATTAATTGCTTTTACATGGATATCAATTAGTCATCATAATAAACTATATTTTCCTGTGGGCTTTTTTTTTTCTCCTGAAATATATTCTAGGCAATATGTTCTTCCCTAGGTTTTAAAAAGTCAATCAGCTCCTGAGATCAGTGATTAAAAAACCAAAAATCAAGGCTCTGCAGCAGACCTGTTTGTTATTCCTGTGGCCATTGATGCTGTACCTGTCTGAAAAGGATATGTAAAAAATAACACTGAAGTAAGTTGTATCAAGTGCTCCAGAACACCAATGTCTGTATCATCTGGTGAAAGGCAGGAAGCTTGGACAATGTGTTCCATTTTTGATGTAACTACTACCCAGAGGTTCAACAAATGAGGTTTTTTTGGTTTTTTTCAAACAAAGCATTTAACAAAGCAGCTTCAAATCCATCTTTGTAAACCATCAATTTTTCTGGTACTTTCAAGCCGCTTATAGAAGAGATCTTAGGTTGGAGGTGGAAATATGAAAACAGATTCACAATCAGAGCTTCAGAATTTAAAATGTTGCATTCAAAATTGGATATCACATTGTTGAAGCATTCTTGTTTTTGTTCAACAACAAAAAAATTCCAGGAGCCCTTTCCTTGTCGTAAACTGTTTAAATCATTAGAAGATTGTACAAACTTGGGAGAACCATCCATGTCTGGGTAGGATGTATGTCTTCACTCTTTCAACTAGGCATGATCTAAAATTGCATTTTGGGGTTGTGTGTTTTCATTCTTATTCTTTCTTCAGTGCTTATGCTAGTTACTGGAACTGAGATTATTAAATTCTGTTGAATTGCCTTTACTGCTATGCATATTTGACTGATAACTGGATATGAACATGGGGAAATGAAAAAAAGGAATTTGATGTCAAATTTTTTGGTTCTTTTTAGACTTTTGCCTTGTCAGTCTTGAGCCAACAGAGTGTCTGTTTGGCTGACCTCTCTTTGGGCTAACTTCCCAAATCAGAAAACCATAAATGAAAAGAATGGATTCCTGACTTGATTTTCTATACCAACTCCCCAGCTGCATCATCCGGCTTTTGATAGGGAGCAGATAGAAAAAACAATAGCAACGAGTTTTGCAAAGGTTTTTTGGCTTTTTACTGTTACTGTTATTGCCTAGCACATCTCCATCCTGAAATAGGTCCAGAGGGAGGAGGGTTTGCTGCTTAAAAAGCACATGTAAGATCTATGCTTAGATCCACCTTTGATGGCAGTTTCCCTCTCTGCTTTCTAGACAGCTTTATTTTTGACAGATTTACCCTAACAAATGCTTTCTTTAGCAAGTGAGTGGTGAATAGTCATACTCTAATACAGGTGCTTTTGCATCATAAACTAGTATGCAATAATGTAAGCAATAATTTACAATTAAATAAAAAAATTTCTGAGGACCAGGCTTGCAGGTATATTATGGAGTTACTGAAAGAAATCCTTTGATGTCAAGGTGTCTGGTTTATCATATAATTTTTTTCAAGGTAACGTATTTCAGAGGCTTTAGTTTCATACACCATGCCAATGCTAATTGCACTGTTCTGTCACCTCTTGTATGGGCAACAGCAGTGATAGTGGGACACGTGGGCTTAGCTTTTAGAGAAGTTTTGCCAAGAAGCCAGCAGAGAATGATTCTGCTCAGAATGTTCTGTCTTCTTGAAAAAGAAACATTTCTGTAATAAAGCCCTTACAGCTTGCTTGATTTCTGACTACTTCAAAAAGCATCTAGATCTGATTAAGTGAATGTATGTTCTCCTCAGGCCTGGGGTTTGCCCCTTGTCTCTGCTCCACCTGACAGGTGTCATCTTATCTTGGGCTGGAGCCGTTGGGGGCTGGCCCGGGCGCGGGGCAGCGGGTGGCTGCCAGCAGAGATACTGCTCCTGGGCTGCTTGTGTGCAGGGAGCAGCCTCCTGCCTGGGGAGCTCTTGATAGCCTTGCATGAAAAATATTTGTGGCAGTGCCAGTAGGACCTTATTCCCTGTATTTTAAAGCACACGTTCACTTATTTCTCTTAGAGTCTGTGGCCAGCCTCCCACCCCTCAGCCTTCATAGTGCAAGGAGAAGCAGTAAAAGTAAAATATGAAGTAAATGCAAAGCAGACCAAAGTCTGGAGATAAGTGGAAGAAAAAAGCCTTGTGACTTCTCTGAAGTCCACATTTTAACAAGGTGTTGAGAGAGACCCTAGGGGTCCCTCCTCCCTCCAGTACCTTGAGGAGCAGGCATTTCTCAGTTTGCCCTGTCTGTGTGGCAGCCACAGGAATGAGAAAAATCTGTGACTTAAAGGCACCGAGAGTGCTGCCCTCCTAGATTTTGGCCAGTCCTGTGTGTCCTTGCATTTGACAACTGAATTTTCAGTCTGCCAGGGGGAAAAAAAACAGCTTTCATAGTAGGACTGAATGACAGAAGGACAGCCTGTGTGAACTAACTTGAGCAGAGGTGCTCACCTGTCTGGTTTCCTTATGCTGTGAGATGCGGTGCCGCTCAGCCTGGCTAAAGCTGTGTGCTGAGAGAAGCTTTTTGAGCCCATATCCATAACTTTGAAGGTCATAAAAGCACAGCCATAGGAAGCTGTGACTGTTCCATTTAGCACTGCCATTCCATGCCACTTTAAAATGTGTTGGTTTAGTTCTATGGGTCAGGTTATCTGTTCAGTTAGGGGAATAGGATGCTGATGGTTCACCATCCTTTAAAATAAGCTCTGTACCATAAATGCTTTCTTGTTAGTCTCAAAATTGGTTTCCATGGTAACTCTGTCACTGGAACAATCTTTCTGTCGATGAAAAGGAGGAAAATAATTTCCTTTTTAGGCATCCTCTGCTCAGTAAAAGTCCCTTTTTGCTTGAACCCTGTTTGCCTCTAGGGAATCAGGATTCTTATCTCCATTCAGCTCCACCAAGTGTGCTCAAGGTTTCACCCCTACAATTTCCTTCTTCCACTCCTTTCTGCCTTTTGAGTTTAAATCATTACTTTTTGCTTCAGAGATAAAAATCTGTGATGTTTATGCTCCAGAATTCCTTGGCATGTGGCTTCTATCTTAACCCTCTGGCTAAAGCTTCTTGAATTGCACCTGATTTTTATGAAAACAAAATTACTTTGCTGGAGTGCTCTCTGCAGCAGGTCTGGGAGGCTGTGTAATGCAGGATGCTGCTGGATATCGAGCTTCTCACCTTTCCCTTTTTATTGCTGGCTTGTTTTTACAGCTCGGCCTCAGGATGCCTTTCAGCCAGAGCACTGGATGCCAAGGCAGAGCCCAGTGATCTGTGGTACAGTGTGGAGCTTCTCTTGGGGAAAACTTGTAATTGCTGAGGGATCAGTCTGCAGAGACTGCAAACAAGTCTTGAACTCTGCACGTGTTGTGATGTCTTGCTGCAGAAACAGCTGTCCGTGTCAGAACCTGACACAAGAGGCAGCTTTAGCTCGCTGTCGGGAAAAGTAGCCTCTGTAGCATCAGGTGGCTTTGAGACTGGATAGTTTTTGTGCAAAATGTGCTTCAGTCAAATGCCACTTAAAGTACAGTTGCATTGCAGCCTGGCCTATGGAAGGGACGAGCCTGAACATATCTTTCCATGAGCATCATAAACAAGTCTTGCTATTTTTTTTCCTTGAAATTAATTACATTTTACTTATACCTCTGCCTTACCTGCAAACTTAGGAAAAGATCTTTCCCCACAGTGCAGTTTCTCGACTGAAGTTCTCCTGGCATGCTTTAAGCACAATACAACATCTTTTGCTCCTGCCCTCCAGGCAGATTATTGAGTGTTTTTCAACATCTGCCTGGACATCCCTGGAGATTCAGAGGATAGCTGTGCTAAATGCCGTGCAAGGCATTTGGGCATCTGTGTCTCTTCAGAGTTTTTCAGGAGACCAAGTTCTACTGAAATCACTGGGAACCTAAAATCTGTGGATGGATTAAAATAGATAAGGGAGATTTTGTGAGGGGTATTTTTTCTCCATTTTTCTGTTGTTAAGGACAGCAGGATTGTAAATAATCCTTTACTGCAGAAGCAATTGAGCCTGGTTCTGAATACAGCAGGAATATGCAAAATAGATTAATGTCATTTTGCTTACTACTGTTTCTAAAGCTCAAAATAAATTGGACAGGATTTGAGGTCTCAACAGCAGCAGATTTTTAATTTTTTTTAATAACTGTTTTTGGAGTTGACAGTAGTCTCATGTCTTTTTCCAGTTTGAGAATCAGCCTCATCCACATTTAATGCTTTTGAAAGATGGATGCATAACAGTCAACTAGTTAAAGCATAAATTGAAATAAACCAGGTTTCAAGCTTAATCTGTTATGCTTTTTCACATGTTTTCTTGATTGGAATGGGAGTATTTCCCAAGAGACTTAGAGGTGAGTTTGCATTCTTTTCCTTGAGAAAATTGCCTCAAGCATCCTCTGTTTTCACATGCTTGTCATGTTAAGTAGAATAAAGAAAATCTTTAGAGTTTTTCCCAAATGGGTAGAATTGGATGCTTAGATTTGGATAAAGCTAAGGAAGAAGCTGAAGACTGATGAGTCAGCATAAAACCTAGATGGGTCCTTTTGTGGGTTGAGTTAGAATATGTCCATGCAAACTTCTAACCTCTGGTTCTTAGGACTATGAATTGCAGGGAATATAAGACTCTGGCTTTTTACTTCATGTTTTTCTGGTTACTCGCGCAAAAAATTGACCTTTTAGAAATATCAACCTGTCCTCCTCACTACTGTATGTCATATTAGAATATAAATATATAAATAATTTCAGAACATTTTCTCCTATGACTTTTTTTCTGGGGTTTTTTTTTTTCTGTTGCTAAGGTTAATTGATTTTGATCATTCATAATTGTATGGCCACAGACAAATTCAAGCAGTGAGACACCAAATCAGAAGTCTGCATTGAGTAGTGATCTGTTTCTTGATATGATCAATTAAGAGCAAATAAAATATGCCAACAGACAACGTAATTCCTTTAAGGAGTATTTCTAGCTTGAGAGGTAACATGCTCTTGTATCTGTATGATTTACTGTCCCTCTCTGTCGGTGCAATCCTCTCGTTCATGCTCTTTACGCATGGCAATTACCAGACCACAAACATATTTCCAGGCTGAACCTTTTGCCCTTTTTTTGCTGTAGGAAAACCAGTTGCATCCCTCCTTTTGGTGTTTCAGGGAATCATGAGAGCAATTATATTGCCTCTTGAGATTCCTATACAACCAGGTTTTCTTACAGTCTATCTGCAAAAGAGTATCCTTAGCAGCAGTTCTACTTAATTATTCAAAGTCTAGTTTAACCTAATTGAGAACCAGGAAAAAAAGTCAGCTGGTAAGGTTTTGGGGTTTTTATTGTACTGATGAATGCACACATATGTGCACCAGGACATTAAGAGTTTGGAGACTGAGAACAAGGTACCTGGGTTACCCCGTACCTTGACCTGGCAATGTCGGGTTGGTGAACCACCCCTCCATAGCTGCAAGCACCAAAAGGAAAACATGGGCAGGTGTTGGCACTGTGGCGTTTGGGCTTCTCCTTGTGTCAGATATGGGGCTCTGTGTGGTGGTGTAGGCTGCTGGAGGCATGCTGGATAATGCCTGTGGGAAGTCAGACCATCCACTGGGATTCTACCCTGGATTTTTCTTCTGGGACTCAGATGAAACTGCTAAACTGAGGAAATTCCCTGTCCCACAGGCTCCAACACACAGTTCTAACAAGCCTGCACTGTATTTCTGGCTGTATTTATTTTGAATTTGCTGCTCAATTTTAATGGCTAAATAGATCTCAAAGTTGGAACAAATCTGCAAGTGACTGGGCCCTCCAGGTGCCCCAGAGCTTCAGCAGCAGTGCTCATCTATGGCCTCTCACTTGCCAGCTCGCTCCCATGTGGCCCAGGGGCAGGGTAGAGGGGGACATGGCATCCACCAGCAGGGATTTGAGACCCTCTGGGACCTGCAATGGGAATGTGTGCCGTGCATTGGCAGGGCAGGAGTGCACACAGCTGCAGGAGGCTGGCCCATCACCAGGCAGCCTCCACATGTACATCTCTCTCCTACTTCTCCAAAAATTAATATGCTCAGAAGCAGTTTAGCTGCCAGGACGCACTGTAAATTTCCTTAGCTTAAATGATCTGATGCAGGGACTGTATCCCCAGCTCGGGTTAAACAGGGCATGTATTGTTGCCTTCCTTTTTACATCTGGGAATAAGCTAGTAGCTTGTTAACAGTACCTAGCAAGTGGGAGAAGAAAAGTGGCCTTAAACCTGACTCTCGCAAGGAGAAAAATCAAATGGAAAATATGCATTTTTAATACACCACTGGGTAAGTATATAATAGCAGAACAACATTCATTGTAACCTGATATCCCTCAGGAATGAGGGAAAAGCTGACTGCTTGCTCCACTGAGCCAAAAAATAAGAAAACATGTAAGTGCAAGTGTGCACTCAGCAGCGTAAGGAGTAATGCTTCAGAAAGCTGAGAGCAAAGCTGGAGTTCTGCATGTTAAAAGGCTATTTTTCATAGAAACACAACTTATTATTGGTAACCTCTTTGTAGGGCTGTCTTCAGTGTCCTAAAGAAAGTCCATATCCTTGTTCATTTATCCAGCCACCAGATAGCTGTGTTGGCAGAAGCTAAGGAAATATTTCATGTTACCATCTTCTGATTTCTTGCTGGAAACTAAGCAGATTTTGGACATAAAAATGTAATTCATTACAATAACCAAAATGTATTTCCTAGGGCAGATGTGTTGTTTTTAGATACCTGATGTTTTATCAGGGCCTGTAGAGGAGCACCATGGTTGCATTTCATTTGAATGTCACTCAGCATATACAACAGGTTTGGAAAAGCAACCCTGCATGGCCTTCAGGCACCTGGCAGAGTACATTTTTGGCACAGCAGGCAGAGAATGAGGCATCCAGCTCCTGTGACTGACGATGTGCACAGCTTCTCATCCATGTGCTGGAGCTGTACTGCTTCCTGTCCAGCTGTGAGTGCCATGCCACTGGGAATAGCTGGTGAGTAAAGGGCCACAGCCCTTGGGATATCAGTACAGCTGAATGCTTGCACACCCCTGGGGAAGGGCAGAGGTGCTGTGAGGTGAAGACATGTGCCTTGAAAATATGCTCCCCTCATGAACAAAAAGTTCCTGCTGTTATTTGGAAGGAGGCTTTACAAGTGTCATTTTCGAAAGACAGTGATAGAAATTACAGTTACAGGGAGTTGCAGATATTCTGTGAAAAGAAATGAACAAGCCCAAAATTGCTCTCTGGGAAATAAGTCTTCAAAGTGTCCAGATCACCTGATTTTTCTGCAACACTTTTCTAGACAGCATTTGAAAGTGGATTAGAAAATTGTAAATATCTAGGCTGGTTCCTGGCTATAGGAAATAAGAGAAAAAGATTGCTCTTTCAGCTCTTCCCAGGACAGCCTGGGCCTCCCTTCTCCCTAGGGTGCTCTGGGGTCTGCCTTATGACAAGGGCTTCTGCAGAAACTCCTTCAGCAACCATTTCAGGTGGGGGCATTCATGTGGCTCCTGTCCCAGGCCAAGGCACTGCCTCCCCGCCCTTGGCTGAGCTGTCTGTGGGTTCCAGGTCAGCAGGGTGGGGGTTCATATATGTTTTGTGCCTTGGAGGAAAGCTTGTCTGTAACTGGGCACCTGTGCCTGCCACCCCTGAAGAAACATCCCACATGATGTTAGACTTCAGTGGTGATGGAGCTGGGCCCCTGCAGAGGACTTCAGTACTCTGTATTGCAGAACTGTCATGGGATACTCAACTCCTGCCTAGGATTTTACTGCTCTGTGGTATCCAGAAAGGACTGTTTGTGCTGTGGGTTGAGTATGGCAACCATCAGCTTTCTGCTCCTCATGTTGGAGCTGCACTGCTCTGAGTACCCTGTCACCCACACCACTGCTGCCCATGCAGCCTACATGCAAGGCAGTGCTGCTCCTCATCCCACATTTAAACCAGACATGAATGCTATTAAATGCTTTGGGGTGGGCAGGAAGGCTTTGTAATAGCACCCGTTGACCTCAGGGAGGGATTTCTTTTCTCCTTTGTTATACTCCGGCTTTTCTTTTCCCTAAAGGAGGAAAGAGCTAGGTGCTGGGGGAGGACACTTGGTGAGAAACTGGTGGCTGCAGCCACACAAGTCTTCAGCAGACAGGTGAGCTGAGAAGTCAGGCCGTGCCCAGAGGTGATCTCTCCTCATGGCAACTCTCACACAGCAGGCAGGGAATCTGGCTCCAGTTGGAGAGCCAGACCTGTTTGTGCATCATGATGGACAGCAACCAGACCCTTGGATTCTTTGGGCATGTGAAAAAAAAAAGGTGGCCTTAGGTCTGTGGCATGAAAAATCCCTGGTACTTCACAGACTGTGCACATTATGTTGTTCTGGGTTACCTAAATTTCCCTCTCAGTTTTGGATGGAAGTGAAACTCTTATGTGCTGTCAAAACTGGCAGGGAGGTGGTGGAGGGGGGAGGATAATTTTGCATGGCAACATCTTTTTTTCAAACAGATTATTCAACCAAGTAACTGCAACTCACAGGTTTCCAATTGCTCCCCTAACTGCCCTCTGGCCAGTACCATGAAAGAAATAAACACATTCAACTTCTTTTTGTTAAAGGAGAACATCTGTGACCCATTAACATTGGATCCTGGACTGCGCAGCCAGTTTTGGAAGCACAGCTCTGGCAAATTTGCCATTCACTTCTCCAGGAGTTTGGCATTGCTGTTCTCTTATATTTCATCAGCATGTTTATTTTTGTTATAGTAACACTTCAGGACTTAAAAAAAAGAGCTACAGTAATATTTTTCTGTTTTTCAGTAAGCTGCTAACAGTACTGTTTCCAATTTGGGTGTATTTTGAAACGTGTTTTACTTTTGTGCTATGTTTTTTCAATGTCATCAGTGCATCTTCCTCCCTCAAGAGCATCTGCACACATGTGGAAGTGCTGCATTCTTGACAGCTATGCTTTGTTTTTAACGTATTGTGATACTAAACTGGTTCTGATTGCTTTACACTTTGTCCAGACTTCAACCCTTTCCAGCTCAAATTTCTTATGCCCGTTATCTGCCTCCAACTAGTTTGTGTTCATTGTTTTCAAATGCAGTGAAAATGGCTCCAGTGGGCTGAGGACTGAGGTTAAATAAGACTACGTTTTACCCCCATTAAAACCTTCTACAGCTATTGAAATTGAAAATGAAGCACATGGTAACTCTGCCATGGCTCACGCCATGTCCATGTCGTTTTCCAGCCCATTGAGCTTTGCCTGCAGCTGTGCCCCAATGAAATACTGTGGTTTCAGGAATGAGATGCAGCCTGTGAGACACAACAGGGCTCTCTGAGTGCTGCTGAGGTGTGCCCAGCTATTACTGAACAGCATTTGCCATGCTGTGGAATCCTATTTTACTGATTTATTTCTAAACCTGCTCAGGCACCATGGCTTTTTAACAAAACTGGTATTTATTACACCTGTTTGCTACAGACTGTCCTTTCAATCTACTTACATCCTGTACCTGACTTGATCCACAAGGTGCTGTTTTTACATGGATCACTGCTATTTTTGTGGGGGTCTCCCTCTCCTCATCATTTTTCCTGGTGATCCCTGGGGGTTTTGCCAGGGAAGCCTGACAAGGCAGGAATGGGGACTTCATGCCCAAGAATACCTGTAACTTTCACTGCCTGAGCAAGGTGGCATGGGTAGGGTGGATGCTTATTTTTGGGATTCAAGAGGATCTTTTCCTCTCGCCTTGGGATATTACCAATGCAATTTCACACTGTGGTTATACAAATTGCATGCCCTTGCCTAGAAATGGTGACGAGCAGGGTTGAAAAATGAGTGCCTGTTAGGGAAACCACAATTTTACTGATGCCTGTTTTACTGCTCTTTCCCTTAGCCTGTAGGTAGTGTAGTTCTGCATTAAATGCTGCCTTTTGCACAGTCCTGGGATGTGCAAACCACTTGGACCAAAACTGGACATCTCAAGGAAGCACGGCTGCTGCATCCTCCTTTATTTTTATTGTACGTACTCTGACTATTTTCTTTTATTCATAACAGCTTAGAAACACACATAGCAATGGCTTAGAAATCATTCCAGAACAAGAGAATAAATATACATAGGTACAAATCTCAAAGGCAGGAAAAAATTTAGAGTGCTTTCCTTCCCTTTGATTCAGGCATGACCTTTAGTGGTAGAAACTCAGCGTGCACCCCAGATTTTCTGTTCCCCCTCCTCTTTTGTGCCTAGGTACTGCCAGGCTCTCAGAGCAGCGTGTCATGTTTTCTACATTATGCCATCACTTCAAACTGTGCAGTGAACTCATGGGTTTAGGGAGTCCAGCGTCATTGTCTCTGAAGCTTTCAAAGCTTCGCTTTAGTTTTAAATGCCTCTTTAAGCACAGACAATGCTCCAACAGGCTTGCTGAAACTAAATGAAGCTTATAAAGCTTTGAACGCTATTGTAACATGGTGGGTCCCGCAGGAGACTGCAAAATCCTGCTGTGTGCAAGGATCCACCACGCTTTCAAGTGGATGCAGTGTATGTGCTAAAAAATGTAGGCAGAGCAGGGCAAGGAAAGGACAGAGCACGTCAGCATATTTTTTTAATTACCTAGCATTTGATTGATACCACAATGGTAACATTGCTTTTTTAAATAAAGATATTTACTATCCTTTCTTCTGCAGTACACAGAGGAGTTTGGGATATATATATATATAGGGAGATATACATACGTATACTTGAGATTTCAGAGCGAGGAGCTTTTTTTTAATAGATCACTTAACCATACTACTTTTCTTGTCAGTATTTCAGAAGTTGCACCATTAAAATAACTTAATATTGTCTTATGTTTATCAAGCCTTCTGTGTGACGATATAGATGCTTGTTTTACCGTGCAGATTTTTTTCAATCAAAAATGCATAAGAGGGAAAATGAAAAAAAGTAGGCCAGGTAAGCACCCTGTTTTTCTGTCTGTGTTTAATCACAGCCTAGAAAGTCAAAACGAGCTGGCAAAAATTCTGCTTGAAACAAGATGTTTGTTATCCGCAGTAATGAGTGCGGTGTCATTAACAGCTTATTGGGGCAGTGCCGCTGCCTGTTCGCTTTCCCGTCCTCAAAGAGGCGATGGATGGGCTGCTGACCCAGATCGAGCGCGTAAGACGAGAGCGATTCCTCCCTGACAAGCCCCAGCAGAGACAACTGGTCATTAATTGTAAAAATTCTGCCAGCGTGTGGTTTTAGAAACAATTTGTACTTCTTTAATTACGCTGCCAGGGCAGGCTTTGTTCCAGACGCTCTTATCAGGCTGAATTAGTCTTTAAAAGAATTAGGCTCAGCCTAGCTCGAGCTGCACTCACCATCTTCGCTAAGGATCTTTGCTAGGAAGGGGGGACGGGGGGGAGCGTGCAGTGGTGGAGCGCATGGCCGTAATTGTCACCAGAAGGCAGAGAGAAACTCCTGTTCCCGTACTGGTTTATTATTCTAATGATGCAGAAGGGCCTCGGCGGAGATCGCAGCCCCGCTCTGCTGGGAGTTACACAAACATTGAGACGGAGGGAGGGTGCTGCTCCCAGAACGCTGGCTGAGCAGGGCAGCGGGGCGAATGCCAGGGAGGAAAGGGAGGGCTGCTCATCCTCAGCCGTCCCGCGGGCAGCCGAGCAGACAGTGATGGCTGCACCCTGCCAGCTCCTCTCTCGCTAGTTCTTCTCCCCTCCCTGTGCATTCAGCCATGAGCTGGTCTTTGGGGAGCACCCAGTCTCTACGGCACAGGTTTGAAGGACCTGGCTTTCCTTGTGCGGGACTGAGCCCTTGTGTCTGGTCGCCCAGCAGAGGGTGTTTGGCGAAAGGCTGCCCTTGTGGGGAGGAACGAGGAGCTGGGCGAGGAGATGACCCGAGGCAAGGCGTTATCACCTCTCAATCTCTCTTTGGGATTTGTAGCCTTATCAGGGGGGACTGCCCACTGCTGCACTTGCTGATAGGGCTGGCCCTGGGCGTGTGGAGCGGGCGTGGAGATCTACAGCCGTGGGGCTGATAAAGAGGAACTTGGCAAGGGAGGGAGGCCACTGGGGAGGGAGAGAAGAGCCCCTGGGCTCCACAGGAGCCTGACACAAACCCCAGGATGGGCATGTGTCAGTGGAGCTTGTCACTGCCGATTTCCTCGCTGGGGATGGCAAGGTGAAGGTAACGCTCCAGAATGAGCTGACCACTCTCCAGGGGCTTTTGAAAGAAAAATATGTCGCCTTCAGGGCATACTGTCCCTCAAACTGCCCCTAATGGAAATACCTAAATATGCTCAACTTCTGTTGAGCATTGACTGCATATGGTGCAATACATGGCTACAAATGATATGATTGCATACTATAAAGACTTTTGCCAGGCTCAGTTCCCCCAGGAATTAATTTTGCCTAGTGTTTCTGTAAAGTCTCGCATCTTTTTTAAAAGGCAAGTACCTATTCCCATGCTGCAAGTAATGGGGATTTGTAATGGTATTTAGGGCTGGATTAATTTCTGTGTGCTTTATGATTTGCAAAAGTTTACAGCAGTATTTCCAGACTGCTGTAGGTAAAACTCAGCTCCTTTTCCTTGTAGTTCAAGGGCAAGGCAAACAGTAAAAATAAATATTTCAGCAGCACATCCTACTCCTGAAAAGACAAATCAAAGATTTTAAAGTATGAAAGCGCAGGGATTTTTGCATGAATACTAAGTATGTCTACAGCCTAAAAAAAATATTCTCTAGCTGGAGCATTGTCACATTTGCAGATAGCAGGGAGTGCTGCACCACCACACCAAGTTCTCAAGTTGGACCATGCTCTCCCAGTGCATCATCCAACAAGTTCCTCATCCAAATATTTTAGCAGCTGTTTGCTTTGCCCGGTGAGTGGAGTGAATCCATTCGCTCCAGATTAGTCAGTAATTTCTGATGAACAGGAAAGTACCGTGGTAGCCCGTCAAAGAGGGCGGGTGGGGACTTGCCGGCGGCCTTTGTTCCCCCTTTCACACCGAGCTCCTTCTCACCGATGGCCTGCAATCATACTAGGGGAGCGAGGTTGCTCTAAATAAAATGTAGCTGCGGCAGCAAGACAGTGTTAAATGTAGGTCGGATGCAATTGGAAAGCTGCTGGTGGCGGTGCCGATGTGCTCACAAGCAGACGGTGAGGGATGTGGTGTCAGGGATGCCCAGGCTGCCCAGGGAGCATGTCACATGCCCGCTGATTGCAGCCCCGCCAGGCTGCCGAGCGAGGCAAACCCTCCCTGGGCGGGTTGGGACTGGCACCGGCCAAGCTGGCCGAGAGAAGGATGGGCAATGCGTGCTGTGAAACGCGGGGCCTCTCGAGTGTCCCCCTGAGCAACCGAGGCCAAAAGATTCAGGTGTTTCAGCCTACAGGAGCCCAAATATTCCTTCTCATGATTACGGAAGTCACTTGGACCCTCACCTGGAAGGAAAAGCTCCCACCTCTTCTTCCCTCCTGCTCTGCCCACCCACCTTGCCCTCCCCTGTGCTCTCAGTGGTTGGTGACATTCCCAGGGCTGCCTGAGGAGCATCTCCATGTACATGGCATCAGGTACCTCTCATCATCTCATCTCATATCTCATATATCTCATCTCATCTCATCTCACACTTAAGGAACAGTGCCAGGCATGTTTTGCCGGTAAAGGGATGCACAGAGGCACAAGAGCAGCAATGTAATTAGGCTGCCTGCTCCCATCTCTATCACCCAACATGTATCTCCCCATGTGATCACTACATCTGCATCGTGGCCCTGTTTTCCTCCCAGTCCTGCCCATTGCATCTGAAAAAGCCTCCAGAAAGCAAAGTGTTCAGCTGTGCTATTTGGTGGCTCTACCACAACTGCAGAAAGCCTCACTTCCCCTGCTCACCAGCCCTTTCCAAAGCAGCAAACAGGTCCCTTGCTTTACACAGAGGAAGGGGGAAGCATTTCCAGGGTGAGTCTGGTCCTCGCCTGGACTGCAGCTCAGGCCAACTCTCTCAGCTAACATTTTTAAACCTGCTTAGCTGAACCAAGACTGAGTTTCCCTCTGAGCCCCTACCTATGTCCAGCCAGACCCCTTCCCGCAGGCATGACTTTTTGACTGGTAAAAAATCATCAGCTCATGCTGGCACAACATTTTATAAACTCATCAAGAAAAAGCTGGTAAGTTAAAATAATATTAGTCTACAGCTCTAACTGGTACTCCAACTGGAACCAGTTGCAGAAGTAATGGGAACTGTTTCCTACTGAATGCACAGCATGTTCTCGGTGCCATTCAGCCCCTGAGTGGGGTTGTCATATAAAGTTTATACCATTGTAACTCTCTTTTCCTCTAAAGTAGGTATTCAAGCATAGACACATGTTTGCTGACAGAGAAACATCCAAACATTCCTATTTTGAAAGGCTGTGTTTCCCTGCAAGCCCTGGAGTGCTCTGGGGCACAGGTGGAGGGGTGCCACAGTGCCACTGCCCACATGTGGGAAAGCCCAGGCAATGAGATTAAAGACATGGGGACATCGTGGAAAAGACCTATCTAACCATTAGGAAGCAGGAAAAAGAGGGAAGAGAAGACAGAAAGAGGAGGATGTGGGCAGGAGACAAGGCTGCATTGCTGGCTGTACTATGGTGGTTGTGCAACACTGAATGCCAAAGTCTTCTCCTTTAGGAAGGAAGTCAGCACTTCTTTTGTGGAGACCCACCTGCACCTCTGGTCAAACCTGAATGGCCTCTGGGTGGGAAAAGCTTTTCCAAGCAATGAGCAGAAAAGGCATTGTGCAGGTGACTCACTGTCGCTGGGGACCAAGGTCCCAAATGTCCCCATGTGTTGTCTCTGTTCAGGGCTAAAAATGTTTTTTGTAATTTCTTTGGCTTTATTTATGAGCCTTTGCTGACCAAGTCCCATGCTGCCAGTGTTTGTGTGAGTTACTATGTGCGATTGGTAAGGGGAGAACCAGATGCAATTTGGGGGCTGTGCAAGCCCTGTATTTGCTTTATTTTCCTTCCTGAGGTTTGCAGAACTAGTTTAATAACTGGTTTTTTCTGTAATTTAAGCATTTGAGGGGGCTTTTAAATTTTCTTTTTTTTTTTTTAAGCAGAACATTTTTTAAAAAAGCACTTTAAAATGCAATTAGAAGGGTATGTGAGATACATGTTAAAACCGTGTGACTCTCACAACTATCTCTGGGCTCTGTTCTACACTTCTGTTTTACAAACACTGTGTAATTCCCTGAGACCCAACAGTCACCTGAAGAGTTGCTTAAGACCAAAACGGATCTGAACAGCAGTAGCGACCCTCAACATGTAGCATGCCAAGCAGTCAAGGAATACTGAGGCAAATTAACCAGACTAGTGGCACTGGGAAGGCCGCCCGGGGAGATCGTGGAGTACCCCTCTCTAGAGACCTTCAAAACCCAGCTGGAGTTCCTGTGCCACCTGCTCCAGATGACCCTGTCCTGGCAGGGGTTGGTGTTCAGAGATCCCTCCCGGCCCTAACGATGCTGTGTGATCTCCACCGGGTCGGGGGGACCGACTGTCTGCCCCCTTACCACTCTCTGCCCCCGCCTTCCTCGCTGCGCGCTCCCCTCTCCCTTCGCGCGGCATCCCGGTCTGTTCCCTTCGCACTTTTCATGCGGTTTTTTTTTCTAAAAATCACCGTGGAGCCTCGGGCCCCGGCGCGGTGACATCCCACACGGGCATGAGGGCGGGCGGCGGACAGGGCAGGTAATCAAACCGCACGGCCGAGGTAACCAAACCGATTCTGCTTTTCCACAACGCCTCCCTGTTGCTCCGCGGTGGGCTCAGCTCAGGCTCCTCCGGCGGCTGCCGGGCCATGTGCGCGGCGGGCGGGCCGGGCCGGGCCGGGCCGGGGCG
>VZTB01001727.1:993310-1090935 GCA_013397245.1 Thryothorus ludovicianus
GGGTGTGCGGGTGTGTTGGGCCCGGGGGGCGGGCGCGGCCTCGCCCGCCGCTGTCACGGCGCAGCCCCGTCCCCGCGGCCCCCACAGCCTGCGCCAGCGGCGTGGTTGTTCGACTTCATTTATTTTCTGTTTGGGCTTTTTTTTCNTTTTTTTTTTTTAACGTGTGCATTTGTGGTCGGAACGCACTAGACGTGCCTGTCGTGAATATGCATATATTTATATCTCAGGCCTGCTCAGGTGAAGCCATTTTTCCCCCCTCAAATGACACATCATTTATGGTGCCGTTCCTCTCGTTCTAGCGCATTTTTTTTGTCTGGTTTAGCCGCTTTCATTGGGCAGTAACAAGGTTTGATAAATTCTGTGTTGGCGAGAGGAACCAATGTGGTACAATGCCCGGCGGGGCTGGTGAGTGAGGAGGGGCGCTGGAAGCGGGGTCTGGAGTTTATGGCATTTGAGGCAATCATTTAACTCGCACTGACGGACTCTGCCATATGTTGAGCTCGGCCTTCTAGACTTCAAGGCACCAGGCTCATAAACGGGAAGAAGCAGTCCTTAGGGACATCATCTTATATGAGGGGCAAGAGCAGGTAATTTATATGTCTTAAGCCCATATATCATTCTCTGTTTAGTGCTCAGTCACTGACACCCATAATGTAAGCAAAAATAGCAGAAGTGCTGTTTCTTAGCTAGCTAACAATTGATGCTGTTTTCCAGGACCCAGCATTTTGTACTGCGGTGTTATGAAAGTGTTATCTGTTGTATGTCCAAATAATTTTATGAGATGTGTTTGTTGTGCTATTGAGATCTTGCCTGTTGAAGATGTGGTAGTAGCTAAGGGAAGGTGTAGAGTTGCTGTGCAGAGATGCTTGAGGAGCTCAGCCTTGTGCATCTGCGTCCCTTCCATTGAAGATATTAAGATGCATTAGATGTAAAACTGTGTAATGTAGTCGTTTATAGTTGCTTCTCCTAGCAAAGCTGCAATTGAGTGATGATGACGTGATGTTTACTTCCTGAGGAGATTAGGTCCTCTTGGAAAAGGCTTTGTTCTGAGCATCCTCATAAAAATAAGCTTTAGCTTGGCTAAAGAAAAACCAGGCATGAATGACCTATGAATTTGGCATAGTTGAGCATATGTTCTTGTTCAGTTCTTGCAGCAGTGAATGCAAAGCTGAGGCTGCTGTTCCTCCATCGTTTCTGTAGAGGCTATGTCAGGTATGCAGGAAAGAAAGAAAGAAGTCTTCTGGCCTCAGTTGTGACAGAGTGAGAAGTAAATCACAATAGGCTTCCTGATTAAGAGGTTAAAAGTCAGATGAGCTGGTCTCTGAGTACTAGTGGTGCATTGACTGGTTTGCAGAGTTTTCCCCTCTGAGCTTGAGGATGGCAGCAGTGTCTGATGCATCAGTGAATACTCAAGCTGAACAGAAGGACTGGGTTCCTCAAACAGGTTTTAAGACCAAAATTTGGTTACAGGTCTGACCCTGGTTCTTTCTCTTTTGTTTCCATGTGGACTTGGGCTTCACCCAGCCTGTGTTGGGCTTGGGCCCTGTGGCCACATTTGAAACCACCTTTGCCACTTGTTGTGGGTGAGGAGGAAAAGAGGCTTCCCTAAGTTCCTGCAGATATGGTGAGGGACCCTTTCAACACCTCTTTTGTGGAGTAGTGGCACTGGTCTACAGTGACTGGTCATGGCTCTTCCCTGGATGCCCCAAGAGTTGAGGGTTGCCCATCAACTTTGTTTGTGAGGTCCTGAAGGCATGTGAGTGTCGTTGCCCTCCTGGGTGATTGCTGGGATGGTGAGGGACATCAGTGGAGACACCAGCATCAGTTCTGAGGTCTGGAAAATAGCTACACCTGTTAGCATCTGACTGCCCTTTGTTAGAGAGATGCTTATACTTGCAAGAGGTTTATTGCTTGTTGATCATGTTTCACTTGGCATACTGCTGCTACAAGGAGATTTTCTATATTCTCCTTCTTGCAAGAATAGACTTTGCTGGTTAAACCTTTAATGAGAGTTGCTGCCCAGTGTTCATGTATCACAGCAATGGTGATGTGACAGTGAAGGTGTAGTAACAGGAAGAACTTCGTTGCATTTGAGTGGATAATCAATGTTGTTTGGTAGGGAGTGTCCAAGAATTGCTTCATTCTGAAGATGGGTCTTGAAGAAAACTTTGGGAATAGGATTGTTCTGACCCCTTGATTTTGTTTTTCCTGCTTCTTTTTGGAGGGAGTGTGGTGCCAATGAGGATTTCACCAGCAGAAGTGAAAAACCCAGGGAAGGAACTGTGCATATTCCTCTGCCAAAGCACCTCCCTGCCACTGCTCTCAGCAGGAAAATGGATTAGGTTGCCCTGTCTGCCAGCCCTTTAGCCTGTTTCTGGCGGGTTACCAATGCTATCTGATGGATGTTTTTCTCTTTCTGTCATGGCTTTACTCTATTATCTTATTTTCCATGCATCATCAACTGCCTGCCTGTGACAGAGCAGTTTTGAGCATTCCTTGCTGCCTACAGAATTTGAGGATGAAAGTTGGATGGTTTGGTAACCCATTCAGCCATCCGGTTGCCTGCACATGCTTTTGTTCCAGGAGCATGTAGTGAATAAAGACATCACGTTAAGGGGTGAGGGAGGGGAAACAAAGCGTTTTAATATTTGTAGTTGTTTTCTAGGCCTTTCACAGCATCGCTTTGTCTACGTGAACTGCTTGAATTTGCATGCAGGAGCGCAGCCGCCCAGGGCCCCCGCGCCTCCACCCCGCTTGCTTGTTCTACCTTCTGTTTCCTCTTGCTTCCCTTTCATTGTTTGCGCTTCTCGTGTGCCCCCTCCCAGCTTCCCTCTTATACATATTTGTGCTTTTCCTTTTTTCCCCTCCCCTAGAGCTTGTGGGCTTTTGATTCCGGCTTCCTCTGAAGCCTGCAGAGCTGTTTGTGGATGGCTCTCCTCCTGCTCTTGCTCCGCAGCCGAGCCCAAAGGGTGCCCGGAGCGCTGCAGCTGCTGAGGGTGTGTGAGGGCGAGCTGGCTGTGTCTAACCTGCTGACTCTTCCACTGGTCTGCTGCTTCCTCCAGCATTTCAGTGTTTCTTCCTGGATTCCCTTTTTAGCTCTGAGACCAGCTGGTTTTCCCTGTGGGATGTGGTGGCTGTTCCCTTGTGCCCGTTTCTTCTTTCCTGTTGAAGGTGGTGTGAAGTGTGGGGTACCACGGAGCACCCACTGACTTTGCTCTCCTTCTCCCTGACCTTAACCTCCCTTTTATAGTGGATGGCCCTGGGATGGGCTGCTGGATTTTTCTTTGAAAACCAGTGGAATTTTGACATGGAAAATGTTGAGTGTGAGAGATTTGATTAGAGCAGTTGCGGTTTTTATAGACCCCTTATAATTTTGTGGTTTTGTGTGTTTGTTTGCAACTTGTTAATACTTAAGTAAAATGCTTGGGAGAAAAGCTCCTTTATGTAAGACTTGACACCCCAGCCATTCACCTCTAAAGGCTGAAAAAGCTCCAAGTATTGACAGCCAGGTTAGGTTGTAGCACTTCAGTGCAAAGCTGAAAGGCAGTTAGTTATGTTTTATGTTTGCTGAAAAGGAAAGAGGACAAGGAAAAGCACAGTAAGGGTATCAGGCCAGCTGTTTCCACAAGTGTATGACAATGACAATTGTTCACGGCCTACACCACTTAAAAGAGGTATCAGAGAGTCATAGTTGCATGTTTCTGTCTGTCAGAAACCATGTGGGTGGTTACTGGGAGCATCTGAATTCAAGGGCAGGTGGATTGGGTACCTGCACAGTGCTTTCCCTTCAGCCCCTTCAGTTTGGAGGGAGGAACTACCTTAAAATGATATGATGAAGGTTAAGTTGTAGTTCTTCTTGTCACTACTGAAAATGACAGTAAGTGATCAAAGTCACTGGATACCAAACTTTATTTTGGTGTCGGTGCAGTGTTTGATGTGATGGGTTTTCTACTGTTCTTGTGTGTCAGGTGTGTGAGATGAGCAAGATGTTTCCTCAGAGGGACAGCTAGTGAATGTTTCAGTTTGCTTGCAGATACTAAGGAGATTACAATAACTTCTTGTTTCACTTTATTGTGACAGTGTTTCAGGTGCCTGAATTTTAGAGAAAAATACTGTCCTGTTTACTGTATCGTGGTTGTTGTAGACACTGGACAAATAGAGATCTGCTGCCTGAGTTTATACTTACAAGGCTCTACTCGGGTCTGAAAGTTTTTTTTTTTTCTTCTCCCGAGTAGTAGCAGCTTGTCTTCAGTTTTTGTTCTTCAGTGCAGCTCAGGGGCTAATAAGGTTAATTGTTCTACTGGTTTCGAAAGCTGATGAAGACCTTGATCTTACATATATTCATCAGAGATATGCAGCACTGCAGCGTGTCATTAACGATCCCATCAGCTGTGCCAATTTAAATGTACACAGTCACCTACTTCAAAGCAGGGCTTGTCTGAAGACACACAATTTGTGTGAAAGTCTGAGACAAACTTGGGGTGGGAATTGTGTTCCTCTTTGGGCTTTTAAAAGGCTTCTCCAGACTCGCAGCTGAGCTTCTGGATGGTGCTGATAGGACTTGGGGCTGGTTGGCCATGCAGATTATGCAGTAGCTGTCAGCTCAGGCTCTTGAGACTTGTGTGACACAAGAGGGGCGTTTTCAAGGGCTTTCCAACACAAGATAAGCACCTGCCCCATATTCAGGATAAGGTCTGGAGGAAGGGGATTTTTTTCTTTTCATAGGTAGGGTGCTGGGAACTGCATTTTTTAGGAGGCGTTCCCTTCCTTCCACCTGTAGTCTTGCAGTGTGAGAATGCTAGTTTTTCTTTTTTCCTTCTTTTTTTTTTTAATTTTTTTTTTGTAAGTCCTCAATGTAATCATATATGCACATCTAGCCTGGAGCACACAGAGGAGTAAAGATAGGAGAAAGCTGGGCGTGGGGGTCTGTGTGTGATCAGAGTGGAGAGTGATTTTGAATTTTTTTTTTCCTTGCACAGTTGAGATGTGCTGTGGCTGCCCTGTAGATAGGGAAGTTTGCTTTATTGTTGCTTGGTGAAAACTGAAGAGGAGAAATGGTGAGGTGGCTAGCGTTAAGGGTGAGCACAGTGTAATCACACAGACCCAGGTTTCTGATGCCTGGCAGATGCTAAGCCATTTAAAGGAGGAACTAAGCCATTTAAAATGAGGATAACTTGCTGTCTGGCTGTGGCAGAGGAGCTATTTCTGGAGAAGGTGGAAAAGGAGTCCTCTGGTTCTGGTTGGTGTTCTACTGAGGTCCTAGAAGTACAAAAGGAGCTTGGAGAAGTTGGAAAACATGATGGATTTGTATCATGCCATCCTGGTGGAGTCCAACAGCAAGGCTTAGCAAGGTCTCTAGAGGAGATGACTGGCTCTTCATGGGGGCCAGGTGCTGGGACCTCTAGGTAGGTCTGTGCTGAAGAGCTTTGTGGTGTACTGCAAATCCTGGACAATTATCATGGTGTCTCCAACCTCTGAGCGGGCGTATAGAAGAATTGTCAAGTCCTCAAATTAACTTGTACCTCCCTGTCAGTCTCGTTCCAGATTTGGTTATGTTATGGTGGAGGCTGTGCTGCTTCTCTTGTATTAGCTGCTTGTGACAAAAGTTCAGATGTGTCTGGTAGCTTTTGCAAGATCTGTACTAGTATTAGCTTTAAAGTCATTTTAGACAGAATAATGTTAATTATTAGTATTAATGTTAGCATTAACCATGTTTGCTGCCATAGCGTGGTTGTAATTTTTCCTTACTTCATGAAGTTCAGATCTTTAGAAATCTTGCTGCCTGTCCTATTCAATAGGCAGGTAGGGCTGCCTGATCTGCTTAAGCTTGTAGAAGGATGTTTAGTGTTTACAGGTGACTTTATTTTTCCAGTATGTAGTGAAAATAGGAGGTAAAGTCAAAGCTGGTGGCTTGGGGCCTGTTCTGTGACACGCTTACATGGGAAACATGTAGGAGGAGTGGTGGAAAGTGCAGTCTTTTAATTTTAAAAGATTTCCCCCCCTACCTTTTAATTGCTAAGGTCTGTAGTTCATGTCTTGTAGAACCATCACCTGCAGAAGCAGAAGCTGGGAAAACTCACCAGCTGTTCCTGGCAGGATGGCTGTGACCTCCTCCTGAAAAATGTTAATCTCCTTAAAGTTGTCCCTGGTTTCATCAGCAGGAGTTGAGTGGCTGTAACACACTTCATTTTGAGTTGTACCTAAAGGTTTCCTGGAGATTTTGGCCAGTTCAGAATAGCTGCCTCCTTGTTTTAAATGGATTCCCTACAGGGAGCTCATTGAACCAACACTTGAGTTCATTTCTGTAGACAGCTCAGAGTGGTTTGTGGTGAACTGCAAGCTGACTCAGTTCAGCTGCATGTCTTGAAAATTACCTGAGTGCAGCAACTCAGCTAAGATGATGTGTTCAGGCTTCTTCTCTCTCTGCTTTCTGTATGTGCTGCTAATCAGTGATAAGATCTGGGTTTGGGACCTCATTGTGCCTGTTGGAATGTGGTGGTTCTGACATTGACAGCTGATCTGCATTTCAAGGCATTCTGCATCCTATTTCCTCAGGTACTGGCTATTGAAATTTACTGATGGGGCAGAAAATTTGGAAGTGGAGGAAGTAGTCTTCCTGTAGTTTGAGGGCAATTGATGGCTTTAGATTGAAATTCTGTGTGTGAGTGGATTTTGTATAGATGCATTTGCATAAATGGAAAATGAGTCTGTTCAGTCAGCATTTGGGAAGAAGCGGTGGAGTAGCCAAGTAAAGTCACTATTTGTCTTTTGCAAAATGAGCTGAAACCTTAAATGGGATGTCCATCAACCACCTTACTTGACTCATAAAGGAGTTGTAGGAATTTTAGATTTCTGAATTTGTTTTGCAGACAAGTCGCACGAGAATCCATCTGTGATGGAGTTAAGAGTGGTACATATCTCCAGTGCAGCATGTTGCAGTTCTGAGATTCTTACACAGTATTTTCTCTGTTTGTCAGGCTGATTCGGAGGAGGATGTGGAAGAGCACCCACAAGAGCAGAGGTAAGCTAAACTCAAATGGAGGCAAGAGTATTGAAATTCATTTTGGTTTTTGCTTTAGGAAAAAAACCTAAGCATAATTGGGCAGACTACTAAAAAATTACTTTTTTCTCTTGCATGTTAAATAGTATTTTATTACTTGTGGCTTTCAGTTTTCTCAACTTAATACTGATTTATTCGCAAAACCAAAAACCCTGTGCTCAGTGTATGCAAGCACAAAATACCTTCTTGCATCTCTTTCTCCTAATCCTGTCTCTAAGATGAATTTGCTTCTCGTTGCTTTCACACAAAAAATACATGTTTATTGTTTTGTTGTATATTTTGTAATTAATTTCTTTAAGGCAGGGAACAGTTTTCCATTACAATATTTGTAAATATAAATAGTTTTGGAGTGTTAATTTGCACCAAGGCAAGGAAAGAGGTGAAGGAGATTTAAAGCCAAAGGTTTATTAATGTGTTGCCGTGGAACAAAAAATTTTCTACCTTAATATCTTGAAATCAGATAAATAATAAAGCTCTTCAAAACTGTATCTGTTTCTGCTACAGCTACGACAACAATTCTGCTGTTTCTGTTAATATCAAGCCTTCTGTATTTTGAAGGGTTGGGTAAATGGCATTACAGATTATTTTTTAAATACACATTTTGTTTCCTCTGAGCGTCCAGGTTAAAATGCTTGGACATCTACCAGTGAAACACTTCCTTCCTTTGGTATGTGTTAATGTGGTTACAGCTTTCAGTGCCATGCCAGCCAGAAAGATCACGAGACTTGAAATAAACGTGTAACAGCACTGTTTTCTGATGGCAGCAGTTGGCCACAAATCCTTTTCTCATTTATCTCCAGTCTTTGCCCTTAGCTTAGGTTTGAGAGCTAAGAGATCTGATAAAACACGATCCTTGCTGGGAGCTGGCAGAAGCAGTCACCCTGAGGGGTGGGAACAGGATGGTTATGATGGGTCTGTCCTTCACTGCGACGCTTCTTGGCATGGCTTTTCCTCTTTTGCCCCATTGGGAGCCTTCTCATCTGAACCCAGCATCACATGAAGGCTCCTGTGCCTCATCTCCGTGGGGATTGCAAAGATGGCTTGGAAACAGGATGTGAGAATTCCTGCAGCTGCTGACAGCTGGGGCTGATTACTTGTGCTGGCCTGAGTGCCCCAATTCCTACCTGCAGAGGGGATTTTTTTTCCTTCCCTCTCTTGTGAAAAGAAGGGTAAACTACTGAAAGCTGCATTGCCCTGCACAAATCAGAAGTTTCTGATTTTTTCATCTGGGAGCTATTATGGATGCAGAATTTTTACTATATAACTTTTATTACCTGTGTGCTTTCTTTATTGAGAGGTAGTCAGAAGGCAGCAGTTCTCTAATGCTGTGCTTATGATTGTTTGTGATTTTTTCCTTAGGAGGCAGAGAGATGTAATTTAGGTGGAAAAAAAATCTCTGCTTGCCTGTTTTTCTCTGGAGGTGGATGGGGTAATTGGCTACTATGGCAATAATAAAAATATTATTGAAAATAATTAGTTCTTGAGACTCAGAGAGGAAAAAGTGATTTGATTGGAGTTTTTTAGGTCATTCATGTGCTTAAAACTTTTTTCTAGTAATTATTTATTTTTGAAAATGAACTTACATTTTGGGAGTAAAGTTTGTAGAGGTCCACTTGCATGGTGGAAACATCCTTCTATTGTCATACTGAAATGCTTCAGGAAACTTGCCTAAACAGATCCTGGCTTGTGTGCATCTTCTAAACTGTTTTGGTTTGCTGCTATAGGTAAACACATACATAGACCTGTGTGTGCTCTATATTCTGAATAAATGTTATAGCGTAGACTTCATAAAGAAGACCCAGCAAAGATACGTTGGAAAGACTAGAATTTATTAGTTTATTTCCAGATTTATTTTCATTCCCTTGGCTTACATTACTGTATGGTGAAATCATGGGGATTTCCTTTTCCTGTAGCAGCAAAACCTGAGGCTTGCAGCATCTTCATCTCATTGACTGCATGCCCTGGGGAAATCAGCTGAAGCTACTGTAATTTGATGTGAAGCCCCTAGAAGCAAAGCACCTTAATGTAGGAGTATTAGCAGAAGTTAGATAGAGAAATCAGAAATTTCCCCAGAGATGAGTGAAGTATAGAGAGTTCATCATCTTGGGGCATAAAGGAGAAAGTCTCTTTCCAAAACATTGTTTTAGTCAGTTTTTAATTCTAGGTTAGTGGGTTCCCTGGGAGCTTGCTAACCTACTTTGAAAAAAACCAAACACAACAAAAGCAGTAAAGTATTAACAGTCTTTTAACGGACTTTCTGTGCATGTGCATCAGAAGATCTTCCTTTTGGGGTGGTCTTCATGGTTTGCTGTTGTTGTGGCAACTCCACAAGGGAGGTGGATGTGGTCTTATAATTTCTGCCTTAGGTTTAGCTTTAACAAATAGAGAAACTTGCATGGAGATGAAATACATTGCCAAGCATTTTTTGTGAAGAGCTATTTCAGAGGTGAATGAGAAATGGTTGATGTGTAGGTCCATGGGTTTGTAGCTGTCCCGAGTGAGGAGAAGATCATTGTCATCTCCTTGATTTCCACCCTACAATTCCTGCTTTTGTGATTGCTTGGATGCTTCCGGAGGTTGCTTCACACTGTTTGGTGTCTCTCTGGGTCAGATTCTGAAATAAGAAATGCAGCACAGTAGACACTTGAGCACTGCTTCAGGCCACAGACTTTGACAGAATTGAAGTTGTGTCTTTGGACCAGCTTGTTAAAAAGCTTCCAGTTTCCTTAAAACCCTTTTCTTACATTTGAAAGTCAGGAGTAAAATGCAGTGTTTCATAACAGTCAGTGACAGGTGTTGACAAGGAAAGGTTTTGTTGTTGTGTTTGGAGGGTTTTTTTTTGTTTTTTTTTTTGTTTTGTTTTGTTTTGTTTTGGGGTTTCAGTTTTTTTTGTACTCCCACCCCTTCATCCTGGTGACTTTGATTGCCACAACTGACAGTAGCAAATTTGTAAGGTTTAGGTGCTTGCTAAAGGAGCGTAATGAGTCAGGACGTGAGGGAATGGCCTGAAGTTGTGTTGGGAGGTTTAGGTTGGATATTAGAGAAAAGTTTTTTTACTTTTTCTGGTTGGGCACTGGAAGAGGCTCCCAGGGAAGTGGTCCCAACTCGAAGGCTGGCAGAGTTCATTTGGACAATGCTCTCAGGTACAGGGTGTGACTGTTGGGGATGATTCTGTGCAGGGCCAGGAGTTGTACTTGATGATCCTTGTGGGTCCCTTCCAACTCAGCATATTCTGTGAAGTGCAGATGTCTGGCACAAATGAAGAGACAGTACTGTCAGGTGATGTGCACAAATGATGCTATCAAAATTTTTAGCTTTCTACTTCAAGAGAGTAGTCATTGGACTACAAAAATTAGTAATTTCACATGAATGACATCGTTTGTACGTAGGTTTTGAGGCCTTCTGGAGAAAGGCCTTTGAGGATGCAGTTTTGCAGCTGGCACATTAAGGAACATTCGCACAAGAACAAACTGCTGTACTCAAGATGTGAAGCGTACATTCTTAATATTTTATGCACGGTGATTGCTGTGAGAAGGGAAATCCATAAAATCTGAAGTATGGAATGAAATTAGCCCGGAAGAGGACATTTTCCAGCCTTTTCCTACAGCAGGGCATGTTTTACTTTGAGTAGAAAGGTATCAACTGCTAGGAGAATTCCAAGTGTGGTGCAGTTGGCTCAGTCAGGCATTTCTGTTGGACCTTTGCCTTTGATCACTGAGAGAGTTTGACCCTGTGGGCTGGAGCTGCTTGGGGCAGTAGATGGTATCGGCTCCCAGTGGGCTCTGCTAGGGTGTCAGTGCAGCCTGGGAGCGACAGCTGATGCCCAGCACTTTGACCTCTCCTGATTGCTGGGTGGAATTACTCCTAATCCCGTTGTTTTTGCTGTGTCTGTGAAATAATGCTCCAGATGTGGAGGAGAAAATGAAGGTGGAGGTAGCAAGGGAGTAGCTTACTAGCTGCCTGGGAGAGAGCAAAGCAGTTGAGGTGCACAGACTGCAGGACTGCTAGAGGGTTTAGGGAGTGCTTAAGAGATGTTGTTATGTTTGCTTCAGGAAGAATCCAGAGTGGCAGTGGGAGAATGAGCCTGCTTTGCATTGGGAGGCTGTACATTGCAGTTTCTCCCTGGCCACAACTTCAGCTCTAGCCAAGAGGCACAAATGAGGTCTGGGGCTGTGGATGGAGTACTAAGACACTTCAGAGGTGACTCATTCTTCCAAAAAGCCTGTGGTCTTAGTGCCATAATTTTTGACAGTCCAATTGATTTTATGCCAGCAGAAATGTCTGAATGTTGAAAAAGAAAAAGGGTTTATGTTGTATTTGTTTTTTAAATATTTTTTTATTAAAACAAAGTGAGTATCTGTTGAGGAAATGTTTCAAAATGAAAAGCTATAAAGTAATTCTGAGAGTGTAAGTGAGTACTTAAGCTGTCTGAAAAGAACTATCTTAATATTTTCAACCTAAGTTTGTTTGGAGTACCAGTGATCATTTAGTTCGTCATTAAACTTACCCCAAAAGTAAGTCATAAAGACTTTTCCTGGAATATATGCTTGGTCTTAACCTGTAGTAGTGAAAACTGCTTTTATTAAGTTGTAATGTTTTATTTAATTTTTGTTTTTCAAAAGAAGCAAAAATCCATGTGTGTATTAAAAAAGAAAAAGCTGACTTTCTTGGGAAAAAGCTTTTTAGTCCCATTACTGTACTTGCATAAGGTAGCAATTTCTACGGTATGCACAGAATGCATGTTTTTAGTTAGCACTAAAACCTTCTTCAATATTGGCTAACTTTTGTTTTTAATTGATGTCATGGCTGTTGTGCCTCACTTCCGCTTTGTCTAGATCACCAAGGGACTACACATTTTAAGTTTTACTGGATGCCTAAAGAAATTAAATTTACTTTACATAATCCTTGGAAGTAAAGGAGGAGAATGGAGATGGACACAACCACCTGTAACACTTGGGTGAAAATCCCTAAGGAAACACCTGTAGGGAACACAGGATATTGTGAAACAGGACTAAAAGCCACTTACTGAAAAGAATTGCAAGAGGTCAGTTAAACTGGAGGTTCTCTTATAGGTGAAGAAACAGATCGTTCCTTCCAAAATAATCACTGTTACTCTTCCTCTCCTTCCTTATGCTTCTGCCAGGCACAGCTAGAGTGGCAGGCTGAACTCCTGCTGCTTTAATTGTTTATCTCTGTTTTATGTGGCAGTTGATTCGCTGATGAACTTTGCCTTGCTGAACTTTGTATTAGATGCTGTTGGGGACAGCTCTTCCCCTGTGTGCATTGCTTCTTCCAAGATACAGGTCCTTTTACAAAATTACATTGCTTGCCTGATGATACAGGGGGTAAAAAACATGTTTTGTTTTTTTTTTTCCCCTGGGACATTGCATGGCAGTACTGTGTGCTAACAAACGTTTGTTTCTTTATTTCTAAACTGTTTTCAGGCATTTCATAAATGAGAGAAGTTACCCAGGGCCAGCTGTACAGTGTTTCACACCAAATGAGGAGGTGACCCTGTGGCTTTCTATGATCATGAGATAATGGCAAATGACAATCTTGCACTTGTTTGCAAAGAGCCGTCAGACTTCTGTCCTCAGCGTAGGTCTTACTTGACCTTGATGGAAATACTTCAAAGGTGATGTGTGGCCATATTTAATTACTCTTAGACTTGCTGTTGCAGTCCCACTCATCATTAAAATCTTGTCTGTTTGCATTGAGCAAACTCTGCTGGGATCTGTATATTTCTCTCACTTTTGTGCACCCTCTTGGGCTGGAGGATGTTCATGGTTGGACCAGAGACTCTCTGATCTGTGTCAGCTTGTATGCTACCTAAGATGGACTTCTTCATCTCTGGGTGACAACTTGACTTTGAGAAATGAAGGCAATCTTGGTATGGTAGTTGCAGATTGGTACTTCTGCATTCATATGGCTCATGTTACCTTGAAAAGCCACACGGGCTCCTATGGAAACAACCAGTTTCTATACTGGTAAAAATAGCAGGCTGGGGCTGTGAGGTCATTGTTTGCACAGAGATTAGTGTGTATGGAGAAGTTGTGTTTGTGGATATGTGCTACTGGAGGAAACTTTCTCATGTGTAATGACCTGTTTTAAAAGGATGTTTAAAAGTAAACGATGCTATACATTTTGGTGCTTTATATAGTTCTTTCTTTGTCTTCCTCTGTTAATAATTTCTTCACTTTCTGTTCTCTGTATCTTCTGCAGATCTCTTGCATAGTGTTCTATGGCATCTCTGCTTTTTTTTTTTTAGCTTCTGTCTGGGCCACGCCTGAAATGGTTGTAGTTTCTGTACTGCCAGAGGAAGAGGTTGTCTTGTCTTCTGTTGCCTAGTGCTGTACCCTGCCTTGTGCAGCCCTACAAGTTTTCTGGATTAGAAGAATGTATTTTATTGCCAGGTTAACATTTACTTGTGGTCATTCTCTGGTTGGTTTCCCTGTTGCTCTCTGGCAGCATCAGCTGAAAACGCGCATGGAAGTTCCCCCTCAATGTCTGCAGCCTTTTGTGTGAGACAAGTGCCCTGTGTCACCTGCAGGATGTCATCTCTGTTCTGTTTGTCTCATGTTCCTCCCAGGGAGCCTTGCCCGAGCTGGTGTGTCACTGGTCTGGACCTTGTGGCATCTTTTTGCTCTTTCCTCAGTCCTCCATACCTGCCTCTCCCTGCCCCTGCCTTTTGGCCTGCTGTGGGAGTGGGTTGTGTGGTGGTTCCTGTGCCAGGGCTGACCCTGCTCCGTTATCTGCAGTGCAGGAGGATCTGCTGTTGGCTCACTGCTGGTGAGATACATGAGCAGGTCAGTCCTCAAAAGTGTGGGGTATCTTTTGTGGTAGGAGTAACTCCTTCGAGTCAGTGGCTGTGGGGTAGGAGTGGGGCAAAGCATTTGCACTGGGGTGATGGATAGCCTGGGGGACAGCTTGTGTGTTTTGGGTGCATGGTGTGGCCAATCACACAGCAGCAGCACTGTGTAGGTGGTTGCAAGCTGGTGCACACACGTGTATGTCATTTGTTGTGCATGATTTGTTTTTTTTTTTTGGCACTTGGTAAACTCCCCATAGCCTGTGCTTTGGGACAGAGCCCACCCAGAATGTATGCCCTTTAGAGTCAGGACAAATCTGGTCTGAGCAGGTGGGACAAGGGCATATGGTGTCTTATTTCCCATTGTGTTTGATTCAGTACTGGCTGCAGAGCTGTGGGGAGCTGAGACAGATCTTGTGGCACAGCCTGTTGGTGTAGTCATTCAGCAAACACATGGGGAAGGTCAGCTTTTAATGCCAGGCCAGTCGCATGCTGCGAGGGCTGTGCAAGCCTGCTTGGGAACATGGCATTTTTCTTGTTAAACTTAACCTGCCTTGTTTTGAAAAAGGGCATGTTGGGACACATTTTGTGTGTTTAGAGAAGAGGAAAAAAAACCCAAAGTAAAGCAAAAGTAAACATCTGCTATGGTGTGTTTGTCCATGTTCATTTGTAAACTTTGTATCCCCCTAGCCTGGACTTGCTGCATCTGTAATATAAGTAGCTCAGAATAGGAACTTTCTTCTTATGCTTCTACTTTTACATTTTAATACACTAGTAATGGATTTCAGATGTCTGTTAATCTCAGGCTAATCCTTCTGATTTGTGGGCAGTGGGCCACAAAGGGTTTAGCTTTTGGTCTGTGCGTTTATTATTAATGAATTGTTTTCACCTCCATAATAGCTGTTTCTTAGTTGTCCATAAGAGGACTTAATTTGCAGTAATTTTAATTTTACCATAATGCAGTTAAACAATAGACATATGGAATTGTAGACCAGTGTCAGCTGTCTGAAAATTGACACAGTATAAGAATTTAGCTTCATGGTTTTTCCACTGTTGCAAATTGGCAAATTGTGACAAAATAGAAGAAAGCCTAAACAGCAGTTTGCTCACTTGTAGGAATTTGTGTAGGGTCTGCTTCTGAATGACCCAGTACTCTGGTTTGATTATTATAAGCAGAGCATAAAGGGTCCTGAAATCTCTCTAATGCAGTGTAATAAAAAGCTACGGGCACAGCTGTTACCTGGCTCTCATCTTCATAGATACTCAAAAATGACACAAACCTAGCTTTTAGTGACTCACGTATTTTTATTTGACAAGGAAATGTCCTCTAGGAAAGCTGTGCTCATACCCTGGCAGTGGTTCTGACTGCATGACTTGTGGGCAAGTAGGTGAAGGGGCCTTTTCAGTAGTTTTGGTGTTTGCCATGGTAACAGAAATAAAAAGATGAACATTAAAAGAACATCAACACCACTTGTAGTTCAGTACTGGTTATAAATTCAAACCTGAGTTTTAAAGAACATTTTAGTTATGTTGTCTTAGACATCATTCTTTATCTACTTTCTTCAGTATCTGCTTTGGGAAGAGACTTTTTCTTTTTGATGGTGCTTGCAAAATGACCAACTCCCTTCATCAGGACAGAAGGGCCCTGTCCACTTCAGGGAGGGGAACAGTATATATCAAATATTATACTTGCATGTGATGATGGTGTGTGTATTAACTCTTCTGCAGAGTTCTGAGTACTCACCGCAAATATTTGCTTTGTATTTGTAGAGGAGTTTGCTTTCATCAAATAAGCTAATCACCTGGGAGAAGCATGTGATCAGATTGAATAATTCATGTGTCTACTTGTTGTCTCAGGGGTCCACCATTCTGTGTTATGTCCAGGGTGCCAACTGAGATAAGGAGGATAGAGGGCATAGCTGGCAGTGTTAATTGCCACCTTATCTTCTTCTCTACCTCCTGGCCCCAAAGTGGTGTGCAAATAAAGTTGAGGGTTGTTTTTTTTTTTTTTTTCCCACGTGTGTTTGTCTTAGTAACTTTTGGAAATGGCAATGAAAATATAATTGGACTAGGATAACTCAGGATATTTTGTGTGTGTGTACAAAGCAGACCTTACTTTCTGTAGAACAATTGGACTTTATATAAACATGGGAATTTCTCACAGACAGTGAAAAAGGGTTTTTTGCTCAGAATTATGAGGAAAAGAGGGAGGAAAATGTTTTCTAAAGAGGAAGATGAGAGTTAGGCCTCTGTTCTTAGTTTTACTGACATTCTCATCTTCCCATGTCTGCTTCAAGATACTGCTGCAGAGCTCTAACTAGTTGTTTACCATATGACCCACCTGCATACCAGAACTCTGCAGATGGCAAAATCAAGAAGTTTGGAGTGCAAAATAATGCTTTTAGTTACTGCCTGATAAAAGCCTACTTCAGCTTTAAAGCTTTGTGAAGAGACATGAAGAAGCTATAAAGATTTGGAAATAGAGAAAGTTAAGATGGTTTATCCTGATCAGTGCTGTCAAAAGTACAGGCTGTGTTGACTCTGGTTCACGGTTTTGTTATGTTTCAGAGTTGGATTTTATTGAAGAAGAAATTCTGTTTAAAATGTCTCAGCAGCATGTTCAGTAAGGAAATATGAGAAATGCAGAAAACAGCTCAATATTCATTAAGCCTAAAACTTTTCTCTTTTGGCCAATGTGATGATGCCAAAAGCAGTAACATAGCTGCACTTGCATTATGAAAGAACTTGCTTCCTTTGCAGTACTAAGGTTTGATATTGGTCTGGCCTTTGGAGACACTTATGTATCAGTAGCATGATAATTTGACACACATCAAAACACTTAGGAAGACTTTCAGAAGCCTGAATTTTAAATATATATATATATGTATGTATGTGAGAGTGTATGTGTGTGCATGAAAACACAGTGACCAGTGACCTTAAGCCCACATTGTTCTGGCATAGATTTTTGCTAACTCTTTTGCATATCTAAATCATATATGGCTTTCCAGTTTTTTAAATTGCCATTTATTACTTAAATGTTTCTCTCTGGATCTTTTATGTTTTCTTTGAGACAATGAAGCATAATTCTGTTGTTACATACACAGGCACCTCTCAAAACAAAAAATTAACTTTTAATTAAATAGTAGAGATAAATGATGACTATCTACCTTGTTGGTAGCACATTTACATCTATCTGCTGAAGAGAATTTCCCATCTTTTTTTGATTATATGGGTGCTGATATCTGATCTAATAGAAAGTTAATAATCTTTTTTTTTACTGTTCTTTGTTATACTCTGAGACACCTGAATTCTGCCATGTTCTTACAGCCTGTTTCCCCTCCTGAATTAATGGAGGTCTTGATTGTAAAGCTTTTGCAGGTCCCAGGAGAGGATCCAGAAGGGAGTTGTTTCTTCTCAGATTTCTAGGAGTTCTAGGGACTGGCTTTGAGTCACTGTGAGTGCTGCTGTTGACTCCTGCACGCTTCTCTCAGAGCTGACAGTGGCTGTCAAGCAATGAATCCAAATGTTAACTATTAACACTTTTTAAAGTTTGTTGGTGCACTGAGATCTGACTTTTTTAATGAAACTGCTTCTGTGATTTCTGGTTATTATCAAAATCAAATTGAAAAGAAAAGATCATCTGGTATCCTGCTTCCTGCTGGTACTCTTTTTCTGCTGAGTGTTTCCAAAGAATTCCTCCGTGGGCAGTGTGTGGGGTTGGTGACATGAGGCAACTCCTTGCAGTCCTTCAGCTGCAGGAATTTGTTTCTTATCAGTGAGGACAGAAACAGGTTCAGCAGCCACACATAAGACCAAAATTGGGCTCATACGTGTGTGTGCACTTTAATGCCATCTCCTGGCATTTGTTGGAGCAGTGTGTTGTGCTGCTGTTGGGAATACACTTGGAACAAAGTGGAACTTTGGAGACTTCTTTGGGTCTGAGCCAGCAGTCTCAGTACAATGTTTTTAGCACTGGAGAGAAAAAAGCCAGATGCATGCTTGTTTTTTTATTATTTGTGAGGAGGATCCTTTGAATGGCTTCCAAGGTCTTGAGGTTCTTGCATGTTGTGCTGCCTTTTAACTCCATGGCTGTAGCACACTTGGACGAGGGGTGCAGTTTACACAAGCAATTGAAATCGCACGTGCGCTGGATTTTTTAGGCTCTCGGACTTCCTCGCTGCTTGTGTCAGCGTGCCAAAGTGCACCGTGTTCTCAAGGCTTTTCTGGGTGGGAATATGTAAAAGCTGTCAATTACTCCTCTGTTCCAGGCTGGCTGTTTTATAAACAGGTGTGGTCTATGGGGACATTTCCCTCGTTTAAAACCCATCATCTTCACTTACACTTTAGTGTTAGCTGCTGTCATTGCACAACACAGCTGAATCCCGAGAGAGTTGTATGATAAAAAGCTAAACTAGTTGAATTCTACTGAACTATCTGACAATACAGTTTAATTTTCTTGGAGGATAAATTGCAGTGATTCATTAATAAAACAGTTGGTTACATTTGGTAGAAAATAAAAACTGTAATTTTAAAGTTTAAAGTAATTGCTTGACTACTGCTTAAAGTATGAAAGTGTACATTGTATGAAATATCACAGTTGTAGGTACTAGGTGTCATCCTGAAAGATTTGTTTGTGTTTGCAGTAGTTAATGCAGAAATTATTGTATTGTGTGAAGTTATTTGCTCGCTACTTGAAAAGTAGGGACAATCTAACAATGATTACTAGAAGGGTTAAAAATTGAAATAGAAAAAGTTTGTTTTTTTACCTTAGAATTTTACCAAAGTTATTGACAAGTGACTGTCATCGTGCACAGAGCTGGGCACTCATGGTTTTGGTGCAATCTAGGCATTGAGCACCAGATCCTGGCTGAAGTAATGCCATAGCAGGTCAGCTCCTGCACCACACAACGGCCACAAATCCTGAGTGTTTTGGAGTAGCGATGCTCTCACTGTACATGAGTGCTGCCCAGTGTGATGGTTACACTGGTCTCTTGATATTAAGTCTCTGGGTGGAGGGGCAGTGGGGTTTTGCGGTGGGATGTGGCAGGAGGAGAGGGGTGGTTTTGTTTCCCCTCATTAAGTTCCCACTGTCTGGCTAGGTGCCCATCAGTGTTTGTTTTGTAGCAAACTACACTGTGAGGTTGTGCTGAGTGCCGTTTGTTCCCCTTTTCATCCCCTCTGGGCTCATCAGTTTATGTTCTTCGGGGGCAGAGGCTATGGCTGTACCTTGGGTCCCACTGGACTTCCTGCTGCAGAAACAAAAGGCACTCTGCAACCATCAGACCTTTCTCTGGAAGTGCTGCTTACAGATCCCATCTGCTTTGGTACACAGGGCTCTCCTTTTTAGCCTGACGCCTCTTACCAAAGCTCAGAGCAGTGTGTTGGGTAAGGCAAAACTCATCTGAAACAGAATGTCACCGTCCGTGCATGCATGGTTGCCTGGCTGTGGGGAGACAGGCTGGGCAGCCAACAAGTTGCACATGGCACTGGAAACTGCTTGGATGTGATGCTGAATGTGTCTGGGCTAGAATTTGACAGCAGAGGAAGGAGAGGATGTAATTGCCAGAAAGGCAAGGGGAGGGTCAAAGTATGGTAACAAGTGAAAAAATGCCAAAAATTGTGAACAGAACAAAGAAAGGCAAAAAGCTGTGCCCTGGTAAAAACACCAAGTGAACAAAGCTTGGTTGGCAGAGAACAAATGAGAGCTTGCTCATTTCAAGTGATTGGCAAAACCGGTAAGGGACAACAGCAGATTTCAACCTTAACAATGAAGGGAAAGATACAAATAACAAAAGGGAAGTGAAAGGAGAGAAAGGAGGGAGTGACTGATTCATAACTGCTTGCACCTTGGGTAACCACTACCTCCGTTCACGTCAAATGATTTTAAGGCTCTGTGCAAAACAGAATCAAGTCTGTTGGCTGTGACTGGCAGATGTCCTGTTGATAGCAGTTGTGGGTTAGCATTTTAAAGTTAAGGTGTCTGCATATCAATAAATGTACAACAGTAATGACCTGAACACAGAGATGATTAATTCCCTGACTATATATAAGCAAAAATTGTGTAATTTCTGGGGGTTTTTTGTTTGTTTTTGTTTTTTTTTTAAATGAAACTGGAAGAACAAGAAGTGCTTCGCTGCCCCCAGCAAGTGAGCAGCCCTGTAATATTGTAGAATTAAGTTTTGCAGTTCCTTACTGTGTTGTGGATTTAACATGTCTGCTCAGTTTTTGTGCCTGCCTGCTGGTGCTGTGGGCTATGTACATCTCTGGTTTGTGTCTAAATCTGATTCCTGGCAACTGAAGAAGGGTAGAGAGCTGAAGGGCCTGTACTTGACCGACTCCTTGACCCGTGCTTTACGTGCTTTGTTGCTATTAACTGCCTTTTTTCAATAGCTATTGTCTGATTTCTGTCTTGGTGTGTTCTGTCTTTTATTCCAGGCCTTTGCTGCAAGCCTGCTGCCTGCAGCTCACGAGGTGCCTGCTGCCTGCTTAGGTATTTCTGTGGCCTGTCGCTGACCCAGTTTCGGCAGCGTTTAAACTGCCCTTTTGAAAAGGGGACATTTCTGGCCTTTGTGAGCATTCTCAGTGTTGCTGGGATAATGCGGCTGATCCCGCAGATGCGGGTAGTCGCTTTAAAACAAACACACACCCCTGCCCTGGTCCCCATGCTTTCAGTCTTGCTTGGATTTTTTTTCTCTCCTTGTAAATAAAAACAATTATTCATGCTTTCTGGTTGCTGAAGCGACAGGCTGTGTTTCGTTGTTCCTGAAACAATTACTAGAACGTTTGCTGTGCAGGGAGGGCAGGGCAGTGTCCAGCCATATAGAGTGTATGCTTCCAGATTTTAAGATGTGAACTTTTGCCTTTGTTCCCAAGCTGAGGAAGCTTGTTTGGGACTTGGAAAACTTCAGGTTGTTCCATGTCATCTGTGATTTTCCCATGCTGCCTGACCTGGCTGGAAGGTTAAGTCATTCTGGGTGCCCATACTGGGCTGGGAGCAAGGACTCTTGGTTTGAACATGCAGATCTTCTTTATTTTACCTTTGCTCATTGAAAGCTTGCAAGCTGTGGAAATGTGAGCTCAGGCGTCAAAAATGTGACTTTGTAGTAACAGTAAATCCACATTAGCTACTGCTGGCCATGATTTGGAGCAGCACCTGAAGTTTTTTTTTTCCCCCTCTATGTTTTTGCCATATCCCTGCCAAAAACCGCATCTTCCATTTTGATGTGATTGAAGATCTGCCATACAAAGCCATACTGCTCCTTTTTTAGTGTAAATTATTGCCGTGGAGCAACAGAAGAAGCCTCTTCAGAGACTGGATGCACTTTGTCAAGCTTTATGTCTTGCTCTTGTTCAGATGATGCATGTCCATGCATGTATCCAAATTCTCCTAAAAGAAGGGGCAAAATGCTGTGTGTTAGTCCTGCTCTTCAGTCCATCTCACCTGCCCCTCTGCCTATGAGAAGCCCCTCTGGCTTCAGTGGGACCTTCATGTGGGTTCCCATGTGGGACCATGGCATGAATTTGCTTATCCTGAAGAGCAAGCAGCATTGAGAGATGTGTGGCCAAAGCCAGTTAAATACACCTTTGGACTGCAGACTGATCTTTACTGTGTCTAGAGGAGCTTTTCCTCTCACAGGCATCTTAGGAAATCTTCTGGCCATGTGAAGCATGCAGAAACAAAGTGCATCCTTTATTGCAGTGGAAGCAGATGTCTGGCTTGTCAAGAAACTAAAAATAGTGTTAGTGATGCTTTGCCTTTGGTTTCACAGGTGAGCGTTTCCAGTTGGTGAGCTCTGATTAGCTTCCTAGCTTTGAAATAAAGGAGGAAATGCAAGAATCTAGGGGAGGTGGAGTTTTAATATTGTACTTGATTGCAAGTACTTTTTTAGCGGATATAAAGTAATCAAAAACTGGCTTCCTGCTGGTTTTTTCAGCTAATTTTCCTTTTCTTCCTTTCCTCACAGCTATCCTGCTGAAGGAAGCAAATGTTAACTTGTGGTCTTTAAATGCCCCTTGCTGGAATTCAGAGCCATAACATACCTGAGGTTTCTTTGGTGGTAGATATTTTGTTAATAAACCTGTGAAGCAGGGTGTGTTTCATATGGTTCTGTGTTGTATAATAGCAGAACACTGCAGCATTTTGTACATCAGAAGAAATTGGCGAGAGCATGTGCTGTGCATTGGCTTCAACAGATCCTAGATGTTCTGTAAGGACACGGTGGTTTCTGCGATAGGTGTTGCAACTGCCAGTCCTAGTAATGCCAATTTTGGTTTTGTTTTTTTGCCTGTTTGAATTTTCTGGTATAAATTTTTTCATATCTGTGTGTTTTCTTTAACAAGGTAATCTAGTGAACTATAAATACACAGTAGTACTTAGGAGTAGGTCACCAACACACTGTAAGCATGCTTTTTTTTATTAATAGCACTAAGTCATGAGCTATCTTTCCATGTTGCACACCATGGCCCAGAGTGACGAGTGACACAAGACAGGAGAGCTCAGCAAGCTGCACTTTTCAACAGGGGCAGCCAGGGAAATTTTGCAGGCTGTCTGCAATGGTGTCCTGTCACCATGGGGGTTAACTGGCTTTAGGTGAAAAAGTGGAAATGATCTGATGCTGTGGAGGATTCCCCTTTCTTTTTCTGACTGCAGGAGGGGATGTACTTTGAAGTATAACCAGAGTTTTGTATGGGAAGCTAGAAGAGAAAAGCTCTTTGTTTAAGAGTGGGTTTATATGACTGTGCTATTGAAGCATAGAGATGATGATGAAAATACACAGCTGTCAGTTAATAAAATGCCAGTGAACAACAAAAATAGTCTGCATTTTTTTTATTGCTATTTTTGAGAGGTTCTTCATAAAGTTCTGTATTTTGTGTCCTGTTTAAAAAAAAAAATACCACACGTTACATATGGCATAGAGTCAACGAATTAGTGCACCAGAACAGAAAGCTTTGTCAAATGATGCCAAAACATTCAGAGGGGGCCTTAAGAGGATGTAATACATCCCACCTGGGAGGAGTGCAAAACAGGAACAAGAGTGATGCTCCTGTGAGATAGGGGTGCTGGTTCGGGGTTGAAAGTACTTTTTCCCTGTTGGTATTTATCTAGTGACTTTAACTTTTCGTCCTGAAGATTGGTAGTGGCCCCTGAGGTGTGGGGGAGCAGCGTAGTTTCCCTGCTGTGTGTAGGATGACTGTGTGACCGCAGCTTCCCTCTGCAACACCACACTTACAGTACCTTTAAGAAAAGTGTAGCTTTGCTTCTTCTATTTTCATTTGCATTGTATTTTCACATTCATACAGTAAAACTTGTGAAAATGCTTTTCAATTGCATGAAAAACTATGTATTTTTTGGAAAACCTATGTGGTAATAAATTTGAAGCATTTGGAGATGCTTCAGAAAGCCTTGTATGAAACTTCTTGTATGAAGTTTCATCTGCTAGAGGAGATAATTCAGTTTTTAATAAATTCGGCAATGAGTAGTGGCAATAACTTTTAATAACTTTCCTTATAAAACTGAAACAAAGGCCTGAGAAAGCTAGTCTTGGTCTGTTACTCAAGCAAATGTTTGGTAAAAGAATTTTGCAAGTGGTGCATGGTTTTAGGTTTTTGAGGGACTTCCCCAGCATCTTATCAGATTGTAAAATACATTACTGCCAATGCAGCGAAACTGTATATTGAGGTGTTGACTTTTTTTGCATGTGTAGCGTTTGAGGCTGCCTGTTAAAGTGCTGTACTTGTACAGTTTTCCATACTGAGCTCATTTTAGTTGTCTGTCTTCATACACTGGCTTTAACAAGGCATGGTATTGGATGCTCATGGGTAAATTTCTATTCTTAAAGGTTGATGCTCAAAGATTATACTTTGTTTTTAAAAATTTGGGCTGAAATTAACAAAAGGGGAAAAAAAATGCAAAGTTCACATTAATGTTTTTCACTATTGGGTATTTTTTGTAGCTTTGAGATGTGATCTTAGTGACTTTCCTGTAACTTCTTTTCAGGGAAACTTGTATCAAGTGCACTGTCCAGATCAAGGGGAATAAATTATAAACTGAAGTTACAACTTTTTAAAGTCCTAGGTCTGAGTTTTCTTGTATTTTTTTAGTTTCCTCTGTAGTTAGCATTCTTTTTTATTTTTCCTGAGGAGAGAGGCAAGGCACGATGAAGGATAGTGGGATTTCTGGCACTTAATGGGTTCAGTGTAAAGGCTTCCAATGGGCTGTTGAGCTCCAGCAGACAAATACATGCTGTCCTACAGGCCTGTACACTTTCATTATAAAAAGAAACTAAAAGGCTTGGATTAACGCAGAAACAGCAAAAGGCATCTCCCATAGGAAGATTATCAGTCTTAATTACTGTAGGAAGATTATCACTCTTAATTATTAAGGAGGTCAGAGCTTATCAGTGACCACAGAGCTCTTTCATGCGTTTTGTTGAGCTGCTGTGACTTAAAATGGTTTCTGTCAAGATAGAATTTTTGGCTGTGCTGATGTAGAAGAAGGAAATGGTTGGGGGCAATGAAATTTGACAAGAATGTAACTTCCTATTGCTGTGAGCTTTGCAGCCCCACAGTTGCTTCCTGTCAATGCGTCCTGCTTTTCTTGAGGCAGGAGCCAGATTCTCAGAGCTGGAGGAAAACTGGTTTCCCTGGCATGTGAAAGTGAAACACTTGAAGGAGGAAGAATTGCTACTTACTTGACAGAAGTTGGCTCTTTGCTCTTCAGCTTGGGGAGAGCTTTTGAGTAAAATTGGGTGTGCTTGATGAAATGAATTTTCATTTTTGCTGTTAAAAACAGAATTGCAGTTGGTGCATTTAGAAAGGTGAGGTCACTTGGATCCCTTCCTTCTTAACTGGTAATTGTTCTGCAGACATGCTGCAGGAAAAGCAAATACATTCATTGTTACTTTTGTGGGAATTAATTTGGTTGAGGCAGGTGTGATAGAATTTCTTTCTTCTGAAATACCTGCCTTTTGTTGTGTTTAGTTTGTAATAATGTTAATACCGGACTCTACTTAAAAGCTGCCCTTCCCACTAAAATTTTCTGCTGTCATTTTGCCATTACAGCAACAGAAATAAAGACTTTGCTACCTAGGAAGTAAAAGTAATTGTGTTCTTCTGAGGTAAGAGGCAGGTGGGTTTGTGGCCTATCTTCTGACTTTTTAAAGGTTCTTTTATGCTGCCTCTTTCATGAGGCTGTGCTGTGAATTTTGACTGCTTTCACTAAAAGGCTTTGAAAACGGTGGGTATGGAGCAGTCATTTAAATTTCATGGTATTTCAGCTCAAGGCTTGCTTCAGTGTTTTGTTTTCAGCCAGAGATGGCAGCATGGTGGCACTGTGGAAGCCTTTGCTCTAGGTACTTCTCCCTGTACCCTTTCTCTACAGTTCATGTTTTCCAAGTGTCTGAAGAAGGCTGTGAGCTGCACATCTCACTTGAAAATGTTTTATTTTCAGTTCAGAGATGCTGGGCAGGGATGTGGCTGGAGGACCCGATCTTTCAGAGATACGGAGACTCATATCTTCTCTTGTAGGGGTTTCGAGTTGAGAGAGCTGAGCAGCTGAAAAAAAAAAAGCTTCAAAAAGCAACCATTTCTGTACATGTATTAAATAGATATGCCAGGGTGCTTCAGGTTGGACTGCCTTTATTCATTCTAGTTAATTGTGTAGAATAGGCAAAAATTAATATCTCAGCAATTATTTGTGATCTTAGTGGCAGTTTTTGAAGAGAAACCTGTGTTATGTAGGCAGTATAAATGTTCTTAGGGGTTTTTTAAGGATTTGGCAAGCAGAGGGTAAGCAAATTAAGCAAAAAAAGTGAATTTGGCTAAAAAGTTTTGAGGTTTAAAAAGGAAAAAAAAATAGCATGAGCTGCTTTCATGATTTTTGGTTGTATTTTGCGAACTCATGGGCTAGAAACAGTCTTCAAAGAGACATGAAATGCAATATTTTCTTAAAACCCTGCAAATCCAGGTCTTGATAAAGACAAAACATCAAGAATACCAAGGCTCCTAGTGGAGTCAAAACTGCATGTTTGTATTGGGCAAGTGGTTCTTATTTAAGCCCCTTTGAGAAATGTGGCTTTAACACCTATAGGGTGAGACACTCTTAAGTTTGATGATTGCAATTTTGTTGTTGTTTTGTAATGAAAAAAACTGAAGCCCTGCTGGCTTAGGTAAATACTGTGCAAATGGTTTGTGTAAATGCTGTTGCAGAACGTGGTAGGAAAGGGGAGGACCACAGGCAGTGAGAGGAGAGAAGGTTGCCCAGGAAGGTGACCTGTGGAAACACCAGGGCTAGAGTATGGAGCAGAGGAGGTCGCTGGAGGAGAGCAATGCATGTAAGACCAAGTGGAAATAACAGAATGCTTTCTGCTTTAGACAGGCTAGGCTTGCCTACCACTTTATTTCACTGCTGATAAATGTGCTTTCCTCCTTAAATTATGCCATAAATTATGGGGATTTTTTTAGAGAGCTTGTCTCATCCGTTTCACTGTCTCATCACTAGCTGCCCATGCCTATTTTCCTGTAGACCAAATAGGCAAAATAGCAGGTATTCACACATGTTAGTTGATAGGTAACACTCTTTTGGCCTTTCCTGCTTTCCACAGTCTGGGATTCAGTCCCTGTTGTATGTAATGTGCTGCAGAGGAAATAAAGGCAACCATCCTTCTTACAGAATTATAGAATGGGTCAGAAGGGACCTCAGTGCAACAGGAGTTCAAATACCCCTGCCATGGCAGGGACACTTCTGCTGGACTGGATTGCTTGGAGCCCCTGTCCAACCTGGCCTTGAACACTTCCAGGGATGGGACACTCACAACTTTCCCTGGGCAATGTGTTGTAGTGCCTCATTACCCTCACAGTAAAAAATTTCTTCCAGAAGCAGCACAGCTCTCTGGTAAATCATGTAAGTGAATTCCTAATGATGGGTTACAAATCCCAGGCATTCAGAAGCAGTGAGTCAGTCCTCCCTCTCTTCCCTAAAAAATCTGATGCTAAAAATAGGGGAGCCTTCGGGACTTCTAGATTTCCAGTGTTCAAAATTCTCATTTGTGTTCTTTTACATATTGGTCATTCTTTTTCTTTAAAAAGTAAAAAAAAAACCAAAAAAAAACCAAAAACAAAAAACTCAAAAGACTGCATGGTCCATATTGCCACAGGTTGGTACAGGGCTTCAGGAGCAGTCCTGTAAATCTCTGGAGCTGAGGTGGCAAGTGTGACTGCTCTTCTCCAGGTGCCAAAGCCCCACAGGGACACCTTGTATAGCTTGCCCATGAGCAATGCAGAGTTATTGCAAGCTGGACAGTTTCCTGGTTTCTAAGGACTCTTTTTGTCTCTAGGAAGGAAGTTAGGGTTATAAAAAAATCATAATATGAAACTGTTCCTGTTTCTGGTTTTGGCAGAGTTGCCTCGGTAGTAAACTCAAGTTTTAGTTTTATATTTCCAAGCAATTTCATAATCTTTTTCAAAGGCACTGTGTGCTTTCCGGAGGTGCACTTTAATATTCCTAATACTGGTTACTGCTTTTACTGCCTTTGATAAAGGGGAAGTTGAGAGAGAGAGTGACTAGGGATGTGACAAACCAAAGCTTTGTATTAGCTCTGCATCAGACTTTGATTCAGCTGCTTTTTCTATTTCTCTGTGTATTACCTCTTAATTACCTGTTTTCATTTGTCAGGATAATTTTTTTGCATCTGCTGCAATCAGAATGATTAAACGTATCTGGGTTTGGTCGTTTCCCTATGTGTTCCGTTCTGCGTTTTCTTTATCAGGTATAGTCTAGAGGAAGGACTCTAAAATTAGTCAGTAAATGAGGGGTTTTACTTCCTTTTCTCTATTTCAATTTGCATAAAAAATGTACTTTCCTGTACAATGCATACGCGTTTTTGTATCTCAAAACCTCATCTTGTGGGTTCATTAACATGGCTGCAGTGGTGGTGCAAAGTGCCAAAGTGCTCAACATAAGTAAAATTTTACTTATATCAATATAACGAGAAATAAAACAGTACTGCCTAAACCGATACGCTCAAAAAGGATCTCTTGTATGTTTAAGAACCCAGTCCTTTTTGCCTGCTGCTTCCAGGAAAACCCTGCAGCCATAAAGCAAAAGACCTGACAATAAAATGCCTTTCCCCCACTTGCTTTTTTCAGCATGTGCTGTGAAGAAAGCGTACAAAAAGGAAGGAAGAAGAAAGGGAACCAAGTAGCATTTGTGATTATTTTCGACTACAGATGTTGCTGTCTGAATCATCAGATAATATGCATGCTAAGATAGTATGAAATAATCCATTCAAGTAAAGGAATAAAGATACAAGGAAGCCTTAAAGAGCTAACAGAAGAAAAAGCAACATTGGGATAAACTTCCTTCCAGAAAATGTCCTTTGCTTCTGGCCAAATGAAGCTTATTCTCCATATTGAATGTTTTATGTGTATAATCAGATGAACTCAGTTTTAAAATTTTATTTTAAAAAAGGCAAAACAAACAAAAAACCCCAATGCAACATCTAGGAATTTATTCAGAATGGATCTGCTCTTTTGTTTGGATTTTTAGGAGAAGTATTTGATTCTGACCAGTGACGTAGGCATAAAACTATGGTTGTGCATAAAACTCCTGTGAAAATAGATCTGTTTGTGTTGGACTTTGGGCGAAGTATAAAGCTTTTGCTTATTTCAAACAAATGTTTGTAATATACATTGCATAAAAATATTAGGATTTGGGACTGTAAATACTGACCTGGTTGTTTACCTGTATTTACTTACTGCATCACAGACTAGCAGAACTGAAAGAAGCGAGGGCAGAACAATTTCAATGCTATAACTAATAGTGCTCTCATCATCTCTGTATTAGTGCCTCCTTTCATTTGTCCCACATCAACAGGACACCAAAATGTTCTCTCCTGAAGCAGGAACCATTATAAAAGGCTGGAACTTCTCCATGTTCCAGCACCCTTGGGGCATCTTATTGGAGGGAATATGGTAGCTTAATATTTTACAGCTCATGCACCTTTTAAAAAACACCAACAAAATCCCTTAAAAATGTTGCCCTAGAGTTACATGTTCCTCTGCTTGCACAAGTGATTTTTTAATGGTGCTTGCATTCCTCCATCCTGCTCTTCTCCCCTTGTGTCACCTCTCTTCCTTACCCACCTCCCCTCCAGCCCACTTTGTTCAGCTCCACATCCACCTTTCTCCCAAGCAGGCATTTTCAGTGGCTGTGTGCACACTTGAGATTTGTCTCTCTCGACTGGGTGTTTTATGCAAGTGAGGGTGACAAGCTGAAGTTTTCATGGGCTCACCTCACCTTTCCTGCCAGAACCTGTCCTCACATCTTCCTGGTGCCCTGGGTGACCATGTGGTGCTCTCCCTAACCTCTTCAGGGTTTCAGTTTTTCTTTCTCTTTTTTTTTTTTTTTTTTTTTTTTTTTCCTCTAAATGTGTTGTTTGGGGGGTTTGNTGGATTGTTCAGGGTGTTAGGGTTTTAAATATATTGTGTGGCTGGAGAGGAGGAACGACATTGAATTGTTAGGCTGGAAATGGTAACAGCACCATTTAAACTAGGTTTTTGATGATACTGAGTGTTGAAAGTAATTGCCAAGAATTTCTTTCCCCTCTTGTATTTCTTTCTCCTCCCGTTAACTTGTGCTTAAAAGTGTCCTCTGAAATGTTGGAATTGAACTGTTCTATCAAAATTTGCCATTCAGAAGATGCTGTTCAACTGGTCTGCCAAAAAAAGAGATGCCATGGAGCATGGAGTCCAGCTTTGTTAGATGGCATGCTTAATGGGATGTTAGCAGATTTTAAAAGCAATGAAATAGTAGCTGGAAACCAGGCTTTTTCTCTTATGAAGAGGCCTGTTCCTCCACATTTGTTGTTTCAAGACTTACATTCTTAGGCAGATATTTCTGTCTTTCCCAAGCTTGTGACATTCTCATGAAAGGATCCATGTGTTTTTTTGGACATGTCATCTGTAGCTAAAAGAGCATTTTTGGGCATAATTTGAGGTGAATCTATTGGTGAGATGATGTTCTTAGACAAAAAAAGTAGGTTTTTTTGTTAAAAGTGGCTTCAAATTTTAAATGTCTCAGTAAATTGCCTTGGTGTTTCTTTCAGTGTCAGATTCCTCACAGAGATCTGAATTGTGTTTGGAGCGCCCAGATGCTGAATGATGTTCTGCCAGCTTCCAGCTGCCTTTTAGAGACAGAAACTACACTTCTGATGTAGATGGGCCTGTCCCTTTCTCTGTATAGTGATGCACTTCAAAGTGCATCCTAGTTGTTTGAGTGTCATGAGCAGAACATTCTCCTACTCATTCCCATTTTTCCAACCTCTCATCTTTTCCCTTGAGGGAAAAAGCCCAACTCAAAGCAGGGTAGTTCTCTTCCCACCAGTTCTGTTGTTGAAGAAACTCAGCTCTCAGGTTATGTTTTGGCCCTGCTTCGGGGCCACTGATAAGTGGTGCAGATGCCCTGGAGCTGGACAGCGGGCTGGGTGATGGGCACAGTGCCACAGGAATGTGGCTGTTCTGCTTTCGGGGCCAGGCTGGAGCTTGACGTGATTTGGCAGCTTTTCTGGGCTGTGGAGCAGAAGCTGGATGTCTTGTAATCACAGGATCATTCCTGGTCAAGTGGTCTGCAGGGATGCTCCAAAGTTATCTCCATGCTCAGGAGCCAGCTTGGAGCCTGCCCAAGTCATTAACTCTGTCTTGGCTTCATCCATGGAAGGTCCAGGCTCCCTTCTTCAGAAGGAATAAACAGCACCCTGGGATCCTCCTCCTTTTTCATAGGGATTTTCCCATTTTTTGACTAGTAGAGGGTTGGCTAAACAGCAATACAGTGCATTTTTAATAGCCAGTGCTACAGCATGGCCATGTTCACCTAGACAAAATGAAATGCAGTTTCCCACATCCACTGCTGGATTTGCACCCAGCTAGTGCACTTGGTACCTGTTGCAAAGAGCAAGAATTGAGAGGAAAAGAGCTGATGCTGCTAGAATTCCTCAGTAGGAGGGTAAGTCTTGGAGAACAACTGCCAATAACATGAATTGGCAGAGAGAGGCACTCATGTTCTTGCTATTGTCAGCAAAGATTTTTCCGCTGAGAAAAGGTATTTCAGCAGTACCTGTAAGATGCTAGAAACTTAGGCAGTGGTGAGGTTCAAGGTCATACTGTAGTGCATTAACCAGTGACTTAACTTTTATTCTGCTGTTTATGTGTATGCATGCAATAAAAGGATCTGAGGGCCTTTTCAAAGTATGTATTCTTTTACTATAGTAGTATTTTTTAATTTGTGTGTGTTTACAACAGTGCTCAGACTTAACTTCTGGATATGTACCTGAGGTTGATTTTTGTAAGGGGAAGAAGGTGTTGGTTGCTGCAATGTTTCTAGGAATGGAGCAAGAGCTGGCTGCTGCAGACACAAGGTGGTTGGAAGGAGACTGTCACCAACAGCTCCTCAGAAATGCTACCTGGCTATATTGCATTCCACCTGCTATAGTAGTGAGAGAGTTCTCTCCCTTCTATGATTCTATGTTTTCCATAAAAATTGTGGGTTTTCATAATAATAAGCATTATTTTTCCTGACTGGTAATAAATTATAATAACGTCTGTCACTTTGGAATATAACAGCAGGATTTTGTACACACTAAGAGTGATATTAAAGGTGTAATGTCACAGAACTACATTTTAAAATTGGGATCAAATTGACTGTACTACCACAAATTATGGAAAGCAGCTGGATAACTAATGAGACCACAGTCCCTCCCTCCGTTCTGGGCCTCCTCCTTGCTAGGATGCTTATTAGTATTATCCAGTGAAGATTGAACTGGTTCTGGCCATTAAACGTGCAGACTGCTTCTGGGGAAGCTTTTAACAGAGTAGTACTGGGTATGCAGATAAAATAAAGAAATGCTGGGCTCTTTTTTACAACTGTGGTTTTTGGGACTTGTGGAGGACAAGTTTTAATTGAGAAAAGGGTGACGATATTGTAGAATTTCTATGTTACAGGGTATTGAGTAATGTTGAAATAAGCTAAAAATATGCTAGAATTGATAGGAACTTTATTGTGACTTTTTGTAGAGCAAAGGAAAAATGGTGAAGTATGTGCTTCACAGTATTTCTTACTCTCTTGCAAGAACAAGCTGGGTTTTGCATTAAAGCTGCAGCTGTTCAAGCACTTCTTTTGATCTCTGCTCTTGCCCAAGCTGCTATTTACTCCTCTACCTCTGCATCTCTCAGGTGTGCTCGTACCAGTGCTTGCATAGATATCTGATTGGTGAGACTGGGAATCTGCTCCATGCTGACAGTTTTCATTCCTCAGGACTCCTCCCAGTTGTTTTCCCTCTGTATTCCACTGCACAGCCCCATAAATAGGTGTGCCAGCATGACTCTGGAGACCTGTGCAAGGAAGAAGGGTTCAGAATAGAAAGAGTTAAAAGCCTGAAATGTATCTTCCTTTCCTGCAGATCATAGCATCAGGCCCACTAAATACTAATTTTGACTTCTTTTTGCTTCTTTTCAGCTTCTCAGCAAAGATGCCTCCAAATGGGAAGGCCTTACATTTTCACCCATCAGTTCTGCATTTTGGAAAGCAGTGAGTATCTTGTGTTATTGTTACTTTGGTTAATAATGAAGTGTGAAGGGACAGCTGTACAGGGCTCCATTTGGGTAAAAAGTGTTAGCTGGGATCATGCCATCATCTGAAAAATAGAGAAATAGTAATTGCCACAGAGCAGGAAGTGCATTTCTTGGCTTGCAATGTTTTGTAAGTTAAAATCAACATAGTTCTGAGAAGGAGGAAAAGCTAATAGGGAACATAATGCATTCTGGGTGTACATTTCAGGTGATTCTGCATGAATGTCAAATAATTGCTTCATGCTTGTTGTTCATTCTTTGAAAGACTGCCTTTCTAGTGGAGGAAGAGCTTGTTACTTCCTTTAAATTCTGATAACAAAATTCAGAGAGTCCCAAGCAAAACATACTGGAAGAAGAGCTATTTCAGAGGTGAATGAGAAATGGTTGATGTGTAGGTCCATGGGTTTGTAGCTGTCCCGAGTGAGGAGAAGATCATTGTCATCTCCTTGATTTCCACCCTACAATTCCTGCTTTTGTGATTGCTTGGATGCTTCCGGAGGTTGCTTCACACTGTTTGGTGTCTCTCTGGGTCAGATTCTGAAATAAGAAATGCAGCACAGTAGACACTTGAGTACTGCTTCAGGCCACAGACTTTGACAGAATTGAAGTTGTGTCTTTGGACCAGCTTGTTAAAAAGCTTCCAGTTTCCTTAAAACCCTTTTCTTACATTTGAAAGTCAGGAGCAAAATGCAGTGTTTCATAACAGTCAGTGACAGGTGTTGACAAGGAAAGGTTTTGTTTTTGTGTTTGGAGGGTTTTGGGTTTTTTTGGGTTTTTTTTGTTTTGGTTTTGGTTTTTTTGGGTTTTTTGTTGTTTTTTTTTTGTTGGGGTTTCAGTTTTTTTTGTACTCCCACCCCTTCATCCTGGTGACTTTGATTGCCACAACTGACAGTAGNTGAGAGCATTGTCCAAATGAACTCTGCCAGCCTTCGAGTTGGGACTGCTGGGGATGATTCTGTGCAGGGCCAGGAGTTGTACTTGATCCTTGTGGGTCCCTTCCAACTCAGCATATTCTGTGATTCATTAATAAATGAGATTTTTCTTAGTTCTCTGTTAAGAAAACTTTTAAAATTGTTCTTAAGTGATAACCAGCCTTTGATCTATCACTAACCAAAAAGAAACACATTCCCCTTGTGACTTAAAAGAATATTTCAGACGGTGCACTGAGGAATGTCTAAGATGTTGTAATTTAGGATGTACTAGCTAAAGCAAAAGCCCCAAGAAAATAATTGCTTTAGTTGACATAACTAGACTTCAGTTATTGAAATCCTTTTATTCAAAACTTTGTGCTTTGTCAGGTTTTGTTTTTGTTTTTCTTTAACTCCTAGTTACGCCAATGAGTTTTGGCTAACTGTACCTCACATCACAGTATTGCATATTTGCCTTTGTATACTAAGGCAGAATTTGTTTGGTGTATTTCCAAAGATTAATTACAGCTGGGTAATTGCTGCAAATCAACATGTTGTAGGGTGATTTGTGGTGCTTCTTTTGTGCATTGCCTGCACTTATAAAGTGAATAATTTATTTCTCTTTTTTTTCCCCCTGTTTTAGGTTACTGGGGTTACCCAGAGCTAAAATGCTTCATGCCTACAACCCTAGTAGAGACAGAGATGTTGTAGTCAATTCAGTGTTTACAGCTACTAGACAGTTTCATGTGTCTCCTGCTCATAGCCGGGTGAGTGTTGATGTACTTTTGGAAACTATGTAATGGCCAAGTGCCAAGCCTTCGTGCTTCCTTTGACATAAGCTCTTCATTCTTTGTTTTTGTGCTTTTTTGTAGGACCTCCAACTCTTTTTCTGTTTTGCTAGTGGTTTTTTTGTTCACTTCTACTTAGACTTGTTTGGGAGAAGCCATCAAAAACCTACAGTAGGAAATGAATTTGACAGTAAGAGAGGAAGAGAAGAATTTTTCAGTGTTAGAGAGGCTGTTTAAGTCTCATTCTGCTTTAAGCAGTGTTATGCAGTAATCCACAGGCATGTGGGTATTCTACAGCCATGAACGTTCAGTCTTTTGAATGGTCTTGCAAAATCGTCAGGAAAACCTGCAGTGAAATGTTTTATATATTTTGTATTGCAATTATGGGCATAATGCCTTTATAATCTAAGGCCATTATTTTAACTCTGATTTTTTTTAACAATATGTGACAATAGAATGCATGTTAAAGATTAATTGCTGTGATCTCAGTTTGTTGAAGCCCAGTTTTTATCCTCTGCTGATGTGCAAAGGGGTTTTATTATGTTTTCATCTGATTCTTGCTTTTACTATAACTGAATGGGTACTACTGTGCAGACATAAATGGCATTGTTCTTCCAGCCAGACTATCTAGTTACTAAGAGTGTTGCCTGAGTTCAGCTTGGCTGATCTGCCTGTGTATTGCAGGGGCACTGATTCACTTTGCAATAGCCATCTCTCTCTGGTTGGGGAAGTGTTTCTGTGCGCTCACAGGCTGTCAGGGCTGCATGGTTAAGATCTTATGCAGAAAGAAGCCTTGACTGCTGAGACCCCATGCTAGCTGAGAAACTCCAGCCACAGCTTGGCAAGCTGCTGTGTGATCTCAGTTCTTTGTAGTAAGAGTTGAGAGCTGTGCACTGATGAAACTTCTCAGTGCTGAGGTTCTGCTTAGTGGGATCTCCAGACATGGACATGTGGGATGGACATGTGGAAGTCTCCTCTGGGCCCTGTGACTGAGTGGTGAGTGTGTGATCACTGGCACCAAGCAAGTTTCTTTGTGGTCTCTGCAGGTGATTCCAGCGATGGGAAAGGTGTCTTTCAGAGTACTCTTCCTGCCCACAGAGGAGGGCAGTATTGAAAGCTCATTATTTATAAATACCTCATCTCATGGAGTACTTTCATATCAGGTAACTGCTCTTATTTTTCATACCAGGGAACTACTCTTAATTTTAGTTTGGGTTTTGGATTTACGTGTGTTTTAAAAATGGATTTTCATAATTTTAGAGATTTTGAAAGTTCATTGAATTCCTGGTACAGATCAGGTGGGCTAATGTTACCAATTCATCCCTTTTACCAGATTGTGCTAGTGTCATGGCCACATGTATATAGTTAAAATTACTGCTGTTAGTGGGGCTAATTGTGGTAGTAAAACCAAGTATATTGGTATGTGTGTACTTAAAAGATCATAGTCTGATTAGTTTCATATATTGGTGTAGTCTAGACTGCACTGTGCTGGAATGCATTTGTTGGGAAAAACTCACTAAGAAATATTTTAGGTAGTTTTCAGCTACTCTACAGGATTTTGTGTAAACACATTGGGGATATAGCACAGGGTGAGAGGTTTAGACCCTTAAAACATAAAAGTTGAAGTAATGGTTATTCCTTAAAACTGTCTGTTTTTTGATTAACTGGTGAGTTTAAGCAGGTATTTAGCATTTAAAAATTTTTATAAGGGGCACTATATACTCCAAATTCTTGATTTTTATTATTTTGACAAAGAAAAATCTTAACTCTGAATTTTGTGATTTTAAAAGAGTGACAGCTTTAATTATCAAACTGTTTTGTTCATATACTTTGATCTTGTGCTGGAAAACAAATCTCCTTAAATAAAAGCTTAGGTAAGTTCAATTGAAATACATGGGATTTTAATAAAAATGTTGCATTTATCTAGTATTTATTAGGGGTACTGCCACATTCGGCAGGAATATTTCATCAAGGATGAGGAAAAAGTGCATTGTAGAGTGATTGACCTTTTCTTTTTGACATCTCACCCCTCCCTGCACCCTTCATTTATTGCCCAGACATCTCAGCCTTTTATCAAGAAGTTGCAGGGAAACACTTGTCAGTGCCACCTCAAAATTGGTTTGTTTCCTTTGGACTGCTGCAAAAATCAGTAGCAGGCTGGTTTTCATGGACATTTTCACCAGCCACCTGAGACAGAGGAAATAGCTGTCTGTGTTTTCAGCTCACGTTAGGTTTAAGAGTTTCAAAAGGAGGCATGACTTGAGTGCTTGATGCTCTTGAGAGCCTCAAAACTTTGAAACATCTGATGTTTCTAATTCATTTATGCAAGAGTATGTACAGAAGAATCACCCAAATGGAAATGAAGTACCATAGTATAAATGTACTTTATAAATACCTGCATTAAAAAAAAAGGCATATTCCCTTTGTTCTGGTACTTTCTATCTGTAGTGAGAGTTCTTCAGTGAACATAGAATGCATTTTGTTATCCTCTTAATTAAAAAGATGTGGATCTTCTATTGAAAACCAATAAATCTTTGCATATAAGTGAAAAGCCCAAAGTAATTTAAGTTAGCCTCTAATGATCCCCTGCCTTCTTGATCCCTCCTGGCTCCACAACCCCCAGTTATTGTGCATGTCATTGTCATGAACTAATCTTGGTTGAGCAAAATATAAATGCAGTAGAGCCATCCAAGTTACAAATCTTAGGGTGTTCTGAAAAATGCAGTCTTTAAAAACCAAAATAATGAGAAAATACTTTACTCATTTTCTAAGACAGAACCATTGAATTCAATATTCAGTGGAACTAGTAACAAAGTTTTCTCAGAAATTACAGTTCTCCCAAATGGTGATACCTGTACTGTAATTGCCTGGAGAATAGCAGGAGAATGTAGATACTTTGTTTTTGAGATAACCTGATGCTCTGCTGGTGAGTGCTTTGTTTTGTCTTTGTAGTAGCACCTGAATGAGTGATGATTCTGAAGTGCCATTTATGTCTATGATAACATTCTATATTGAAACTTTGTCTTTTAAAAGAATTTACTGTGGAAAACTGCTCTGTTTTTTGGGAAGATTGTTGTTATTAGCAATATAGTTTTGAAAGTTGCTGTTATAACTGAAATTGTAGATGTTGATGTAATGACTTTTTTTTTTTAATACCAGGTTTTTGGAACAGGAACTCGAATGTCTTCTCCAGAAGAATCTAAAGTGCAGCTAGCAAATGCCTTCTTACTGCTTCCACACATTCAGAACATCCAGGCATCACACACACTGGTACAGTATACATTTCAAGTGTTTCATTTCAAGGGGAGAAACCTAAGTCTGTTTAACCATGAGAGACTTTTGGCCTCAGGTTGTTGGGATGCAAGGAACACTGGCAAAAAATCCCAGTACCAGTGACTGCAGGAGAGAGATTGCAAGATACAGGGTTACTGTGATGATCTGCTTTTATGAGACAGTCTTGGCATTTAGACTATTCACTTCTTTGTGTCCCTGTGGTGGGGTGCCCTTAAATTGTGCTGGCAAAACTATTTGTGAGGCTCTACTCTGGCTGAACTGGAGAATTGGTCTGCCCTAAACAAAAAAATAAACTTTATACCATAAAATTGAGAAGTGCAGGATGCAGTATTGATTTGTTCTGGTTTTTACTTCTGGCCAGTTCCCCATGCGAGTTTACAGCAGGGCTGCACCAACAGTTAGCCACAGTCAGAAAGCATGGCGTGCTGCATGGATGAGCTAGGAGCTGGGAGTCAGGCTGCAGCATCCCCTCCTGCCCCTCTCAGTGCTGGACATACCAGCTTTGCTTGCCTCATCTTTACAAGGAGCTCTGGAGAGTGCAACAAGCTGAATTTATGAGGTGTAAATATTTGAGTTGAAAAAAGTTTAATGATTTCATTTGGTTGCAGTTGCAGATATTTTCATAGTTCTTCCAGTCCATATAGAACCTTTCAAGTAAATAACTAATTTGAAAAATTGATCTTTCAGATTTCCTGTTGTATTGTACACAGACACTGTTTTTCCAAAAACATACTTGGAATACCTTAGCATATAACAAAATTTATTACTTGAGCTAAATGGAAGCTGTTTTAATTGTTTTGTGATGCCTTCTGTTCTGAGAAAAATTACCAGCATAGATAGTATTTTTCAGTCTGCTATATATATGTTAGGTCAATCTCACCTTTGTCCAGTGTTAATGCACAATTTCCTTGTCTCCCTTTCTTTTCCTCCATACCAATCTCTTCTCTGTAGTCACATGGTTGCACTTGCTTGTGGACCTACAAAGCCAGACTCTTGGAAAGGAAGCAAAAATCTTCAGGTTTTGTAATTTGAGGTGCTAGAGGTAGAACTGAGAAGGTTTTTTTTTAATACTCTTTATATCTGCATCTTCACATCTAGCTCAATGGGTTGTTGTCAGGTAGTATCTGAAAGTTGCATGCATGCTTTTTTACAGTTCAGTCTGAATTCCTGAGTGGAGAAGCTTTGGGGAACATTTGACATTTTCCTCACTGCAGAGTGACAAACATTATATGCTTCATTTATATGGAGTACAAATTTGAGGTCATGTTTAGCAGTGCAGCATGGTTCCACCTACTAATCTTGTAGGACATGAGGTGGGAGAGTGTTGACTCAATTCTCCAAGCTCTGGGTGTAATTTTTCTGTGCTGTGCTGTAATTGAAGAAACACTCTTCACTGCATGTTATCAATTGGAACAGAAATGCTGCAGCAGGGCTCCTCAGCTGTTGAAGATGATAGACAAGATCTAAATACTGGAGAGTAGTTTATGGTTTGTATTTGAGTTCCTCTCAGAAGAATGTTTCTCTCCAGTTAGCTGTCCTTTCTAGAGGTGCCTTCTTCAATTCATCTTCCTTATGTTCTGATCCAATCTCATTAAAAAAATTGCATCATTCTGTTTTGTCCAGTTTATTTTTCAAGCTCAGAAGATGTAGAAGGAAGAGAGGTTGATGAGGTTTAAGTGAGTGACTACACAAGGGCAAACTGAAGGATACATAACTATTCTAGATAGAATGGAGTCTTGTAGTGAAAAAATATTTAAAACAAGCCAGTCATACTTACTTAGCTGTGCATGTTTCTTTTCCCGTTTATTTTTAACTGACATAGAATACCTATTTTAGTAAATTCAGGATAGCATAAGCCTCATTTGCACACCCCTTTTCACCTTGGGATGATTGAGTTCTAAGCTTGGGTGACAGCATTTAGTTTCAGACACAGAAGGGTGTCCTTGCCTCTGAAGTCCACTGATACTGCTTGGAAACCTCAGACAGGGAGCTGCATGCTGTGTGTCTATTTTTTGCCTCCTGTTTTAAAAGTGATTGTATTTAAATTGTCCAGTAATACTGACATCCTTGGTCAACAAGGCCAAAAAAGCTTTGACATCATTTAGTCTCATCATGTGCTAGGTAAGGTGACTTATCAGAATTGCTGGAGGCCTTGTTAGTCCAAATACTCACTCTTACTACTTTAATGGTTGGAAACCTACACCTGACTTCCTATTTAAATTGCTTTGCGGCCATTTTACATATTGAGATGCGCATTTAATTTATGTAACGCTTCCTGCTTCTGACACTTATACTCAGAAGCATTGGTAGGTGGTATCAGAACTTTCAAATTTCACTTTGCCAAGCTGAAGAGTCCACACTCTGTAATATCTTTGGTAATAGGCTGTCCATTTCTTCACCAGATTGACCACCCCTTTTGTAGCTTCTTCAATTTGCAAAAATTTGTTTTGAGGGTCAAGGCCAGAAATGTAATTAGGGGTATGGGTAAAATTGTGCCACTGTAGGCTATTTGTGTTGGAAATATAACATATACCTGAGGATTACAGATGGAAGTTTACAGTAGTGTTTCCATACGAAATATGATATGCAACTGGTTTGTGTTTGTATTTTTTGTAGAAAATGAACTCTCATGGATTTTGTGTGTTGTTTTTATCTTTTAATGGGTGAAGCACAAAGGCCTTTCTTTTTTCTCCTTCATTCCCACATGTTTTTAAGCATAAACCTTTGTGCTTAATAAGAAAAGAAAAAGGCAAACTTGCCTTTCTTACTGTTGAATGTCTCCATCTTTCTGTTACCCTTTTCAATGTTTCAGCTTTTGAAGGGTTGGGATTGGCATGCTCTGCCTGTGGTCCTGTATCCCAGGATTTCTGGGCTCGTGTGTCACTTGCTGGGAGGGAAGAAGAGCTGTATTCCACACTGTGAATTCATAGTATGTCCACGTGGCCACTCAGCAGTGGCTAGTTACCACTAAGCCATTACAGATGGTGGAGCCCATATAGGTCACGTTTGTTTACGCAGCTTCTGGGTGTAATCTTCGCTGCAGTTGCCTAGTTTTTGGCATTGTGTAGTATTTGGACAGCATTAAGAGGGCAGCTGCATTGCTGCCTTGCTGTGTTCAGGATGGTGGAAAGGTCAGTGGAGGAGTGGCATGCAGGGTAGAGGGTCTTACCTGTCGTAGGAGACACAGATACTGCTTTGCCAGCTTCCCAGAGGAGTTCAAAGCTTATGAACCAGCGACCTAGGAAATACTGCAAGTACTGGCAGGAATGTAACACTCCTTAAGCTATGTTTTGCACTGGTGGGCAGAGGATCAGAAAAGCAAACAGGTCCAAGTGTGTTGCTCGGGTGTGGAGAGTGAAGGGAGGAAGACAGTAGAGCTTTCTTGGTGTGCTATCCTGATAACTGCCTGCAAAAAACTGATGAAACTCTGCTGAATCATTATTACAGGGACAGCTTACTAACACTATTCAGAGTGTTAGTAAGAGTGTTATTCAGGCCAGGGGCTGTCCAGGACAGGAACTTTGAGGGATCACCTACAGGAAGAAGAACATTGTTCTTTTTTAATGATACTGTAGCCAAACTCCTGGAAGTGATTTGAACTCTACAGTCCTGCTAATGATGCAAGAATATATCTGAAAATCTTTTAGAAAGCCACATGTGATTGAGATCTCATTGGTGAATGAATTGTTTTCTAAATAATTGTCTACTCTACAGTCCCCAGGGAGAATCCTAGCCCTTTGTCAGGAGCAGAGCTTCTTGCAAACTGTACGGATGGTTCAGGTTTTTAGGGTTTTATTGAAAGAAGCCTCTATTTCTTTAAAACTTAAACTTGAGAACTTACCAAAGCTGTCAAGAATTTAATTTGTGTGGCTTCTATCAGTGATCTTTGTTCAGTTCATATAGGATTTGTGGATGCTGAGTGTGTGTACATTCAGGTATGTACGCCTGAGTACCTAATACAAAATAGAGGTGCCAGGTAATTAAGTGGCAGTGCTTTGCAGAGCTCTTTCTGAGATTTCCCTGCTGTGCTTCTGCTTTTCAATTTGCCTCTGGTGCAAACATTGGCTGCATAACTCAGCTCTCTGCTCTGATTCATTAGCAGTGATATTTACAGTATAAACGAAGTGCTGGCACTGCTGGGAGATGGTCCTGGATTTGTCTGGTTGGAAACTCTGCTTCTGACAGTGTTTTCTTCTCAGATGCATTACGTTCTCTTTAGAGTTAGCTCAGAGCCGTCCTGCTGCTGCTGTAAGATACTGGGCAAGACAGTTATGCATTATTGTCTGCCTTAGAGAAATGCGAACCCGTTTCCTGTTCTGAAGATAGCTTCACAAAGAAATAAAAACTTCCCCTAGAAAACAGATTAACAACAAATATACCCCTGTAGCATATTTTCCCCTTCTGTACATTAGAACTTCAATTTTAAGGTTACAGTAGTTCCCATTTTATGTCAATGCCAGGTCAAGAAAAAAGGCTGGAAAAATATGATCTAACTGATTTTTAAAAATAGGTGGATGGGGTGTTAAATTATTTTCAATGACAATGGCATTGAATAAGAGCTGACAAATCCTTATTTAGGACCATGAAATCAGTAGTGTTCTTTCAAAAAGCACTGTGAAGGGAAGTCTAAGCAACAAGTTTAATCTGATCAGAAAATGACCCCCAAAGTTGTAATCTTACTGCCTTGTTAAAACTCCACTAGCAGCCATGGCTGTGAGAGGTTAGGAAATGGTGCATGTTTTGAAATCATATGGGGTTTTTTTCTGCTCACACAATTGGATAAGGATAAAAACATCTGTAAAAAAAGGAAAGGACTTTGCCAAGGTTGGAGTCGACCAGAAAGCTGCGCTGTGGACAGGGTTTGGGTCACCACTACCCACCTTTGCAGGGGCTACATCGCCCTCTTGTGTGAAGGCCCAGTCATTTTGGTATGAAATCCTGGTGAATTGGGAATACAGATATTGGCTTCTTTCTGGCAGTTTTTTTTAAAAAACTGAACCCCATGAAATGCCACACATGTGCTAAATCTCTCTACTCGCCTGCCCCTGCCTATCCCTTTTTCCTGTCCTAAAAAGGTACGAAATAGGGTGTTAGATACCTTCAAAAGTTTCTTCAGCTTTGCTTTTCAGCATCAAATTATTGAAATTCTTTTAAGTCAGTTTCATCAACACCTTCAAAAACCTGAACCTGCAGATACCCTATCAGATATATCAGTATCGCAAGAGAAATAGAGGGTAGGGGTTCGCATGAGTCTCAAAATTAGCATGAAATCTGGCTGTAAGAAAGGCAATGACAGAGTGACAGGTCTGCCATTCTGCTTCTGTTTGGTTTTTTGTTGTTGTTGTTTTTGGTTTTTTAAAAAATTTCATTGAGAATTGAGATATGCTGGCTGCACAGTTTGTGCCAGTAATTTGGCAGTGCAGATTTCCAGATAGCTTTCATGAACTATAGTTGGCTTTGTCAGTGCTGTCGCCCCATTAGGATTATGAGTGCTTTACAAGCTGGCACAGTCAATGTCATCTTTTCTTTTCTTTTCCTATTCTAGTAAATAAAAAGGCAAAACAAGTATTTTCTGTCTGTCCGTTTTGGCATGAAGCCTATGTATCAGACCATGTCCAAGAAGCATTATGTTCTTGGCCTAGATACTGTATTTCAGTATCCAATCAGCAAAGAAAATACACAGAAAACAAGGAAATAAGCTTTTGTATTGCACACAAAGGCCCTGTTGAATACAGTGTTTTTGGCATAAGAAAATTTGTAAGAATTCTCATGCTGCTGCTGTATAAATATTTAATAAACATAAATAAGTAGGTAAGATATGTAGATTGATCAGTAGGTAGATATTGATGGACTGAGATTCGGAGACTGATTCCTGGAGTACTGTACAGAGTAATTGTATTAATTAAAAAAATTCCTTCCATTACTGTGTTATGTATATGAGGAAGTTGTCCTGTTATCTTTATAAATTATGATATGTGGATTGGATTTATATAACATTTGAAGCTATGTGTTTGATGTTTTCTTCACTTTCCTTTTTTGCAGACAGAAACTATGAATGCCAGTCTATTACGGGTTCACCTTGAATGCAGTTTACCTAATGACACATATCAGCTAGTTAAGGTATGTTTTATTATTATTTTATAGCTATGTGAGTCTTCTTATTTTAAACCAAGCTTAGAGGGACACTTTGCACAGCTCTAGAAGTTTTAGCAAAAATGCAGTTTTCAGTGTGTCAGTTTAAAGGGGAATTGTGCTCTTATAAAACTATATCCTCCAATACAAATTGTGTCACACATAATCACACTAAAATCTTTAGGAGAGAAGGAGACGAAAAAAGATACCCATCACCCAAAAAACCAAAACCAGTCCAACAGGCTAAGCATTCTGATGTGTAGGTGTTGTACTACTGACGTGGAGCACAAAAATGATTAGATTTCTGTAATTTCTTTTCTTCAGAAGCTTCTCGGAAGTGTCTGGTTTGCAGGGAGAAGTGATCAGTGAGCTGGCAGGCTAAAGCCTGGGCTGCCTGGGCTGGTTCTCAGGGGGATGTGAGAGCAGCCATGGTGCTGGACAGAGCTGGGGAGGGGCAAGTGTGGTAGCAGAGATGCCCCTCTAAGAGCACTGAGCCTTCAGGACCGTGGGTTATCTCCTTGTCCTGGGCAGTGCCATCCAAGTCCTCTTCCTGTCTCTCCTCAAGTGTCTTTACAGGGCGGGTGAGTGCTGCTCAGTGATCATGCCATGGGTGTGGTGCTGGGTCAGACTCAGACCCCTGCTGTGGCTGGTGGCACCTCTTTCCCCAGGGGTAATGAGGCTCCATAGCTGTATTCCTGTGTGGAATACATATTGCACAGGACAGCATGCCTGTGCTGCTTCGCATCCCCATTTGGTTCTTGCAGTGCACAGTGCGCTGGAGGCTGTGTGGGGTGCAGCTGTCTGCCCTTTAGTCTGAGCTTCCCAAGGGCATGCCATGCCTGTGCTCCAGTCTCCATGGCAGCCTCCTCTCCTGCTCCTTGCAGCTGTTTCAAGTGCTGAGGGTCCTTTGATGCTGTGTGAGCTGGCATCCCATCCCCAGGCACTTCCCCACTCCTGCTATACTTGCTTGTGCCACTTGAGATTAGCTGGAAGTGTTTTGCTGCACTTCTGAGAGCATTTCACGTGCCAGTTTTCTCCTCCTCATCCTCCATCCTGAGAAAGTCAGTCCTCCTGGTAGGGCATCGGAGCTTGAATTTAGTGACCTTTATGGTTTGATGTGGGACTAATTTATGTTATTCACTGTTGATTGTCTAGTTCTATTTTGCTTTGTTGACTTTAATTTTTTTTTAAATGGTGTCTGTCTGTGTCTTCGTAGTTGCTATGACTTAGCTGTGTTAATAGCAGCCACTACGTACAGATGGACATAAAATCCTATTTGTGTTTTTCTGAAGTATTCTAGCCAGGCAACAGTGTTTTCTATTAAGAATTGTACATGTATGTTTGTTTTTTTAAAATTACTTCAGTGAGAAATGGAGACAAAAACACAGGATTTGGAAAAATTAACTATAAACAGACCAGTGAACATGAACTGTCTTCCTACCATTAAGACACATGCATCAGTCTGTTTATGGCACATTTTATTGAAGGCAGAGGATTTAACAAAGGAAACTGTTTTACAGTCCCTGAGGTGAGACTGACTAAGACAGTTTATAAATTTGCATTCTCTCAAGGTTCAGTGTCTTTTTTAGTTGTTTTTGTCTTTGTTTTTGCTGTGCTCTCTGTGCCTGCACTGTTTTTGGTTTCTGCTGAGATTTTAGCAAAGGTCCTAATTACTTCTGTTTTGCCAGCACTTTGGTGCTGGAAACCTTGTCTCTTAGATAATACCTTTGATTAATTTCTCAAAGTTCCTTAGTGTAGTGAATATTTTCTCTTCTGTCCCCATCACACACACACTATATTCCTTTGTCTCGCTCCAGAGTTGCTGTTTTATGTCCGATGACCCAATGCTGCTAGAAATGAGCTTAACAGTAAGAGTGGAAAATGCCCAGCAGGATTTTGTGGAGCACAGACAATACTTACTGGAGAACCTTTTTATAGTTTATGTAGCAATGGAAAGAACAAAGACCTCAGGTAAGTCCTAAATCTGCTTGTTAAGTGTAACTCAACTTGGTTTTATACATAATTTGTAATTTGACAGCCTAAATTCAATCAAGTTCGGTGACATCTTAATTTCACAAGTAAAGGAAACCAAGTAAGTTCAGTTAAACACAGCTTGCAGAGAATTTGTGTCAGGCAGAGTTATCATAGGCAGTTTTCTTCATAAAGGTGACAGTTGTAAAGTTGTAAAATAGATCTCTTTCATTCATAGACCCCCATGCTTATGCATCTGCTTAAGTAGTACGGAAAGGTGACATGATCCTTTGAATTCTATAAATGCATTTCTGATTTCCCATTAATTAAATTGACCATAATGAGATGGTGAAGGCAGAGTGGTTTATACAGTACTGGGGATAGTGGCCATTAGGGAAAATAAGGTAATGAGGTAATAACAGATGTGCACATCATTTGTTCTTGTAAGCTAGAATTCCACAGGCAAAGCAATCAACTCCTTGCAGTTTCTTTATGCTGCAAATCCTCCAAATCCAGGAGATTTTAAATTATTTATAGAGCTTTGCAGTCTATTACAGTAGCTTTTTTTAGACATTTCTGCCAGTTTTCCTTTCTGATTGGAGAAGAAGAAACTGCTTAAGAATCCAGATTAAAATAATATTTTTTAACATACTTGTTGAAAAGGAGCATGTTCCTTTTGTTTTTTGAGAAATGCATTTCAGAATCTAGTAACAAAACAATAGATACAATATACACAAAACAGTATCTATAGTATGTACTGTTTCCCTTGTGCCTCTTCTGTGATATGGCATTTCACAGAGCTGAAAATACTGTAAACCTAGTTTGCCTGCCAGTGAGATGCCAGGGCTTTGTTATGTTGAGTTGTGGATGTACATTTATTCTGATAATAGTAGAAAATTATTCCCATCTGTTCTGTCAAGGGTGCTCAGTGTTAACACTTTTGATGGTTAAAGTACTAGAAGTATCTTTTAGGGCTGTTTTCTCTTAAATATAATGCAATTATAAGTCCTGTCTGTGCTAGAGGTTGGTCCTATCAGCCTTTTGGGTTAGCTGTTTGTGGGAAGTTAGCCCCTAGAGTGGGACAGCAGGTAGGCATGGTCTGCACAGGGTCAGCTGGAAAGGCTGAAGAGGATTATGTGCTTTAAACAGCTGTGGGGTATGTGAAGCTCATAATCAACACCTTGAACCCTCTTTTGGAAGCTGACACTTGCAGTCTTGCTTTCAAGCAGCTGAGCAAAGCACACATGTTATTAGAAATGGTGGCTGGTCAGATGGCAGAATGTCCTTTCATGTCAGCCTCCGTACACTGATTTAATACAAGTATAAGCAGGGGCAAAAACTCAAGTTATCTTCCTTGTGGAAGAACTGTAGTATAATGATCATCTCTTATTCTGTCCTGCTGCCCTTCCTTTGGTCCTCTACAGCTTCCAGCTGTCTTGCAGATGGGAACATAGCTTTCAGTGACCATAGCTTTTGTGATTCCCCAACATAGCTGTACCACCTTACCAGCAGATGAAAGCTGTGTTATTCCTCTCTTCTCTTGCTGTAGACAATAGTTTGCTACCTGCCAGGTGATGGGACCTTTCCTGACTTGAGCCCAAAGTGCTGAATCCAGCTTCCTGTTATTTCCTGGGAGTGCTTGCATTTTAAAGCAGGCGAGCCAGGATGTTGTTCAGCTGTGTGTGATACAGAACAGTTTTTACTGGATTCTCTCTTGCTATTGATAGACTGGCCCTTAGAAAGTTACTCTGTCATCAGCTGTTCTTCTTCCCTTCAGTGTTCACTCCTGTCTCCTTGCCCCTAGGAGGGGAGAGTTGTGTTTGATCAAAGATTTAGGGGATAATGAAGGTGCCCTGTTGAAGCTTGCCTACTTGTTTGTGGCTAAAAATCTTTGAGTTGAGTAGATTTTTACTCCTCTCTCAAATGTTTCCCAGCTCAAGATATGAATAGTTCTTCCTTTTTTACAAGGGCATCTGTCCAAACAAAGATTTTAAAATTTAAATTGGGATTGCTTCTCCTGTGAGTGTCTGATAAAACAAGTGTTTCTGTCCTTGGTGAACTTACCTTGGTGTTTATTCTTTTGGACAGGTCATTCATCAGTAGATGTGTATATCATGCATTCTGGAAACAGCCTTGTGCATATACAGGTAATTGTGGGCTTCAGGAAGTCATAATTTTGGGTGGTGAATTTGATTAGGGAATTACTGTTCTCTAATAGCAGATGGATTTTGCTGGAGGCAAATGTGACACTTCTATGTATTTAAAGTGTGCCCAAATGTCTAATAGATCCTTGAGATGACGTATTGTAGTTCAGTGATGGACTTTTTTTTTTTTTTTAAAGACATAAGAGCTGTTATCTGAATAAAAATTCATGTGTTGATTTAGAAGATACAAGAAAATGGCAGATGGTGGCATGCAAATTTGACAAGAAGATAGACTCATAGAGGAGCTGCAGCACTAGTAACGGTAGTGCTGCTATTGAAAATATTTGTCTTTTCTTCCTGCAGGAAATACGGCAGTTGCCACAGAAAGACACATCAGCTGTGGAGTTTGAGCCAGTTCTGTTATCCTCATCATCTACTAACTTCACAAAAGTTGCTTCTATTTCTTGTAAAGGTACTGGTTACACTTATTTAGAGATACTATGATTAAATAGGATTTGATTGCTGAAGAAAGGGTAGGTGTGTTTTAGCAGAGACCCTGAAAGGTCTCAAAACCAACTTGTCTAGACTTTATTGAGAAAGAGGATGAATTCTTTTTGCTAATAGTTTCCACCCTTTTTGTATGTATGTGGTCACTCTTATGCTGGTTGAAGACTCTAAGCTATACATGCTTGAAAAAGGGGAAAAAAAAGGGTTGCTAAAATGTTCGCTGATTTTACAATAAGCATAATTATTGAATATGCTTTTTCAACATCCTTTTATACTTTATGGTTTTTTTCTGTTTTGAATATGTTTTCTAAAAGGCTATTGTACTTGGGTGGTCATTTTCTATGACATTTCTTGGCAGGACCATTGAAGAGGTTTGCCTGAAACCAGACATGTTTGTGGAAGAGCAGAGATTGGCATTTAAGCATTCCTGACTCCAGCCTGTTTCCTGTTCTGGCCACTAGACTGCAGTGTACAGACTTTAAACATTAATGAAACAGGCTGCTTTCATAATGACATTGAGACATGTTTTTCCTAGGGAAAACATGGATGAGTATGAAGAAAGAAGGGACTGTTATGTTAAGTGATTCTCTTTTTCAGAGCAGTTTTTCATTTGTTAAAAGGAGGCAATGTGCTCTGATTAGTAAGAATGCTGTGCAAATGATATGTGGTTGAAATTGGTCGGGTTGCTCTTCACAGCCTTATTATAAGTGCATTTTTTGAAGGTGTTTAGCATTCATGAATACTTATTAAGGCAAGGTTTGAAGCCTCTGAAAAGACTGAGTCTTAGAACTCAAACAATTAGATGCTTTACTCACCTGTGTGAGGATTGCATCAGCAATGGTTCCCCTTTATAGTGTTCTTGCAAATCTTCACATGAAAATAATTTTGGATATGCTTCTGGCTGATGTATTCCGTGTGTCTGCTCTTTCCCAGCTGCATCCTGTGACAGTGAAAGTCTTTATTCTGACAGCAACAAGAACAATCTTTTGAAAGGCACTACAGCACTCAAAGCCTGTCTTTTCTGTCCTGTGATGGAAGGGTAGGTTGACAGTGGATTTTTTTTGTTTAACATTCACTGATACTATAACGAAAATACTGTACCTTATTTTTAAGAGATGAAGGTAATTTCCTTTGTCACTCTGTGATTCCAAGGTCAATGAAGAGGCTGCTTCTTACTGTTGCTGTGTCATTTGCCAAAACAAACCTGTCACATTTAAAGCAATAATTCCATATTTTATCCTATGAAAAATTTTAGAAGCCAGTAAAAAGATGTGCCTTAGCAGCTCATATCGTATAAATGTTGCTTAGTCTATGATAAAATTTCCAGCACCCTTGTTAGTGCAATGCAGAAGCTGGATAGTCCTAGAAAAATGTGAAGTCTTTTCTTGCTTCAGTTGTCCTTTGCCAATTTCATCCAGCCTGCTGTATCACGAAGCAACAGGCAATGTTGTACTATAGCATAACAAGAGGGTAGATACTTCGTCTGTTTCTTTTATGTGGTTCTTGTGAATTTTTGCTTTCATATGTTATTATTCTCAAATAAATAATTTTGTTCTTCTCTGGGAAAAGTTAGAAAAGCCTCATTATACAAGAATGCTGTGGTATCTTCTGTTGTACAGACCACATGTGTATTTAAGGACAACAGCAGGTGTATTTATGTTTTTTCTGTGTTTACTTATAGGTATTTTGATGTAGATCCTTCTGCAGCATTGTTTCATATAGAACCACATCATAATACTTCAGGATATTGGTCCATATGGTTTACAAATAATTTTTACTTCAGCATTGAATTGAATGAGGTCTTCATAGCGAGAGAAACAAAGAACATAGTAAAGGTAAACTTTATTTCTTCTCTGTACGATGTTTTGTCTTTGATTTAAAGATATGGATCTTTGACATACAAAATAAGTTTATTTCAAGAGCTAGGTGTTCTTAGAGCTGGTTGGCATCAGTTGAAAATAAAGGTTTATGTACATCTGTAACTATTAGGTTACTGTCTCAAGAGGCGTTATTCACTGTCAAGCTTACTTTTGTATTGTTTTATTGACAACTGTTCTTTCTTCTGAGTTGCAGTTACAGATGCATCAAATTACAGACCATTGCTCTGTTCTCAGAACTGTTGAATGTGTGTGTTTGTGCTCTCTAGGATTCAGCATTTCTTCATAGTGGAAGCCTTTAGTGCATAGATGAGCTTTAAAGCCAATAATTTACTGGCACAACAGCTTAGTTCAAATCAGGCAAATCTGGTTTGTGAATAAGCACATGATGTAGGCATCTAAATGGCTCTTTTTATGTTTTGATATTATGATTTGCATAAGTGCACTGTGTGGATCAGATATGAGCACATATGACCATGTAGTAACAGCAAAGACACAAAGGACAAGAAAGTTTGCATTTTCCAAGGTACCACCTGCATCAGAAAGTGCTGTACCAATTTTAATTCAGCTGTCGTTTGATTCTTTTCAGATTCTGAACTTTGCTGAACCTCTGACTCTACCTCCAGGCTGCTGGAATGTATTCTCTTTGAAGCTCAATGTGAAAGACACTGTAACAAATGTGCTCTCTAGTATTTGTTTGTCCACAAATGTGGGAGTGATGTTTGAAATACCTCTGCAGATATATTCGACTGTGTCCAAGGTATCGTGTTCATTTGTGTGTGTTGAATTATTGTTAGCCACTGCAAACCCAACTACAGCAGTGTCTCTCTCAGGCCAGAAATCTGTTCTTAGTCCTGAAAGAAAAGCTCAGTACCAGACCACTGTGTTAAATCATTCTGAAGATTGAGAATTTAAATACCCAGAGTTGAACAGCAGTGGAATTATAGTTCTCTTGGCTCTTAATTCAAGGCCTTAATTCTCTTATTTGCCTCTATGAAATTATGCACTGAGAAACTGAAATTTATCTCTTATTTTGTCATATTTTTGTTCTGCTTTTCCAGCAGGGAGATCTTAGTTTTGAAGCAGTTGCTCACTGTGATATTCAGTGCTACTTGGGAAAGTCTGATTCAGGTAGGCTCATCTAAGGCTTTTTTTGGGCATCTGACCATAGTTTTATTGTAGAAAATTCATTTTATATAGCAGGACTTGTAATGAGAATATTAAGATTGTTCATGCAAGTACTTAGTTTTCTGGTTTTTTAAAAACATCCACTTTGCTGGAAGTGCATAAATGGCTGAGGGTACTGAATACACAGTACAGTATTTCAGACGTCTAATTCCATAGCACATGCTCAGCTATTGTTCTGTCTTGAAACTTTTTTTTGTAATTTTAGTATTTAAGGCTCTTCTGTAAGTTCTCATTGCTGATGTATTGCCCTTTTCTTTCTTCATAAACATTTTTTCGAGAGATGTTGAGGTAGAATGGTAAAACTGTCCACTAACTCAGTTATTAGAAAATGTGCGTAACCTGGGCCCAGATCCTGGGAATTCTTTGATGAAAAACAAAAAAAACAAAAAAACAACGACAACAAAAAAAAACCAAAAACAAAACAAAACAAAAAAAATTGACCAGTTTTTGCCTGTATCCAGAGTTAAATATGAAGGCCTTCTCTTTATCCCGTTCCCACAGCAAAAATTCCATGGATTTCAGCAAAAGATGATTTATCAGGCTTATAAAACAGCATCCTTAACACTGTATCATATGAAACAGGAAGGTCTCATTTTTTCTGGAACTTAGGAATCTGTCTCCAGATTCTGTAATGCTGAGAGCTGTTTTAAGTACCTGGCTGGCATTTACCAAAATACAGGGATAGGTATTAACATGGCATGATACTGCCTAAAGAATGTTGAACCTGTTAAAAACTGATTCAGAATAGTGGCTTCTATTCTCTGTGCAGTAAGAAGTTTCAGAAGGCGTTTCAGTTCATTATTTTAATTATTAAGGATTGTAAAATGAAGTACATACACTTTGAAAATATGTAATTTTTTCTTTCTATAGGCATTTACTTCTCTACTTTCTGCTGTGTGAAAATGCTTGAATCAATAGGAGTGTAACTTTCTAAAATCTTTAGACTAATGTAAAGCCTTGCCATTTATCTTAAGAAGAATTTGAGAAAATTATCAGCATCTAGAATAGAAGCTAAAATGAAAAGACTGTTGCCAAACTATTGATCTGTTCCCTGCTGTGCCATGCTACGCTACTTTTGTGCCACTACTTTACTGCTGTCAATAGAGAGTACTGTAGACTGCTGGTAACCATGTGGTTACTCTTTCTGTTAGAAACAGCAGCAGTAAAAAGGGCTTACTAGAGCATACACAGCCTGTGCCATGCCCATTGTCTTGTTTGCATGTACAGTTACTTTGGTTTTGCAGATGTATTTCTTTAAGCAAATCTGACATGGAAAACAATATATATATACCCTTGCATATATATATATATATATATAAGGGGAAAAGTGGGTTGCCTTTTTTTGTTTTGGGTTTGGACACTTTGCAGTTACTGATACTCGTGCTCAGAAGTAGATTGATGGAAGGAGCAAATTTTACCTCTGTAAAATCTGAAAAAATATATTATCCTTTTAGCAAATGTGCTTTGGCAAAAGAGTCGCTCTCTGGACCGTTCTGCCTGGGACGTGGATTCCGAGCTTGCAAGTGACCTTTATGAAAGATGGCAAAAAATAAGACGTGGGGAAGCATGCAGGTCTGTACAGAATCTGCTGAGGTTCCTAACTCAAGCTAGTACAGTGTTGTAAGAAAGAATATTTCTGTTCTGAAGTATTCTTAATTAGAACAAAACATTCTGGACCATTTTCTACACTTTAGCTAGTTCTCTTGAAGCACGTGGAGTTTAAGAGCACCCCAGACTCCCCCAATTTTAATTTCAATGCACTGCCAGCCACAAGTAATATTACTTGAAAAGTAAAATTTTCAGCCTAGAATGTAAATAATATTCTGACTATGGTTATCTCACATGGGCTATCTGGCATGAAAGCAGTCCAAGCATGTTTTACCAGCTCATTTATGGAGTTGCATGAGTCTTTCATCAGCAGATTGCAGAGCAGTCTTCTCAGGGTCTTTGAATGGCTTTCAAGGTTTTTGGTCCCTGGATTGCATACACAGAAGTTATGCAGACTCTCTGCTACTAGGCTACAACTTTATGGACTTTATTTTGTAGAAACCATTTTCAGGGAAAGAGAAGTTGATGCAACTATAGGTCCTGGCAAATTATATTATTATTGTTCTTTGTTTGAAAGGAGAAAAAACAAACTAACTAGGTTTTCTGCTTTTGCCAATAAAGCAGGAGAAGTATTTTAGGATCGGCTCGCTTTACTCAGCAGAAGAACTCTGAAGAGGAATCCTTTGCCTTTTTCTTGCCACGGTTGACTACAGAGCCTGGCCTTACACTCAACTTTAGTGCCACAGCTGTTAAAAGTAGTATGGTGAGGATGGTTGTTATTATGCTTTTTTCTGAGTTCGTGTATGTTTAGCTTGTTCAAATAACAAAGTCTGTGGTTAATACTTGGTGCTGGTTAGTATTTTTCATACTGCTTATAAACTAGTGTTTTGATCTCAGTTAAGACGCTAAATTTATATCCCTTTGGCTCTTTGATAAGTTTCCTGGCTTCCTAATTGTAACACTTTATTACAAGGAGAGGAGTAAAGCAGTGTAGGTTTTAACCAACAATTTTTTGCAGTTGTTAAGACTTCTCTTGTGTTCATTGTTTGTAATTGAACATGGGACTAGGGATAGGGTGTGTTGTCATTAGTGATGCCTGTAAAGCCATATAGGATGGCCCTCCTCATGCCACTGCCTTGTGTAATAGAAGTGTGTAAAACATTTATTAGAGATACAACACTTGCAGAGCAATGTATCGTCCAGCCACACTGATGTTTATTTCTTTCTTGTTTGTCAGATTTAGTTCTTTACTAACCTAGTCTAGGCCACAACCCGTCATATGGAAATAGTTTTCATATGTACATATTGTGAATTACCTTAATATTCCATTTGTCCAATTTGTTAGTTGTTACAGAAATTTTATAACCTGCTTGCATTCAGACTTCTCTAAGAAAAGGTGGCACCTCACTAACTTAACTTTCTTCTGTGCAAGAGCTTTGTTCACATCTGCCTGCATCAATCAAAATCCAAATGAAAAGGTGGTTTGGGGAGCGGGGCTGGTCTTTGTTTTCGTATATGTGTTTCAAAATGCAGTCTTAGCTGATTTTGCAAATTATGACATTGTGCTGACATGTTCTGCTGTTACATGCAGTCATGTGCATTTATGATTATACTGCATTGAGGAGCCAGATTGAAGTCCCTTGAAAATGCAGATTGTATTGCCAGTGCTGAATTATTTTACCAACCAGTTCTCAAATATGTAGTTTTTAACTCTTTCTTTTCCCCTCCAAACTATTTAGGTAAAATATTTCGTACTAAGAAACCCTTCATCCTTCCCAGTTACGTTGCAGCTTCTGCCTCTTTCTTACTACCCTGATCCCCAAGCTTCACTGAGTCTGCTGAACAAATGGTAATAACTGTCTAAGGATACTGTTTTCCCTTTTAAAAGATCTTATTTGCTATGCCTTATGATTGTTACTTATTGGGTTTTATTTAGTCTTTCAAAGTGTAACTTAGGTGGGGATTATGTTCTGACCTGTTTTGGAAGATACAGCCATGTTCAGGGCAGCTCCCTGTATGGTGCATGCCTTTGTATTGTACCTCATCATTGACAAAACACAAATTGAACATGTTTTAAGCAAGTTTGTGTCTGCCAGACGTAAATTATAGTTGGTTATCTTCTAGGATCTGAGGCTTAGTTAAGCAAACTGCCCAGGTGAGGTGAACAACTTACAGAGTTGGGGTTGTGCATCTCCTCACAGTGCTAGTTGCTATCTGTAGAGTCTGTAGACAGATTAGTGAAAAGAAGGTATCAGAACTGTCCCACCAGGAAAACTTTTCTTCTTAGCCTTTCTTGAGGTAATAACCCTGGTTGAAGAGGAAACAGGAACCAGGAAGAAAAATGCAGGTCCAGAGGGAGCAACCTCAACGTAAATGTTTAGGGTCAGCTAAGTAAATGTTTCGGCATTGGTTTAGACTTTCTGTTTTAGAATTGAGATGATCTAATGAGAAATCTAGGTAAGACTTAGATGAACAATAAAGGGACCTGGTGAGTGAGCTGAAGCTCACCAAAGTAAGCCCTATCACAGTTACCTTTGAAAAAATGTTATGGTTGGTAGGACTGTGTGGTTAGAGATAGTGGGAATACTCCTGTGCTTGATGTAACTTGCTTGAGGTCCCAATCCCTGTGTAATTGCTTCCTTAACCTCATTTCTTTACATAGGTACATGCATGTGCATATATATGTCTGTGTATATATATATGCACATTAATAACTGCATCTGTTTGCATACTAAATATGATTTCCACATAGACTCTTTCTAGTGGTTTGCAATTACATTTTCTCTGTATTTGCACACTTTAGTTTCTGCAGATCTTCTAAGTTCACCAGAAATCACATCCATTAACTGGTTCTTTTTAAGCTAATGTCATAGACAGTTGTAACAAGTGAGTTTTCAGTTCAGTGGCTGGAGGTCCATTAGCCCTCTATAATCTACATTTTCTGTGTTGGTTTTCTTGTGTCAGTTTTTAATAAGTAATGTAAAAATGCTTATAATTTGCATATGGGCAAACAAATCAATTGCTTTAAGTAAATTTGATTTGCAAATTATGTGATGGAAAATAGGAATTTATCCCAAAGAAATCATGAGTAGAAAGAGGGGTACCTGAATAAATTTTATGAGATTTAATGATGATTTCTTAACAGTTATGCGAACATAAAAAGCTTTGGGGAATTTGTGTTTGTGTGGTTGAGAAATTCTATTTCTTGACTGTGGTCTTTTACAATATTCTACGCTGACAGACCTAAAATGCCCAGCCATTTGTCTGTTTTCCAAATGTGTGGAATCCACATAAAACTGATTTGCAGTATATTCTGTTGAAATGCGGACCTGCATTTCCACCCTATTTCACATTACCAAAATGCAGTTGTAAAAGTAGTCTTTATTTAATAGATGCCAGCATGTAAAAGTAAGTCAGTGTAGTTCTGACAGGCTGTGTTTCAAGTGCTTAACTTTTTGTTTTGCTTTATTTAGGTTCGGCATAAATGTGCAAGCTATAAATTTCACAACCACCGAATTCAGGCTAATGGATGAATGCTCTCACAGGGTAAGATGGTTAATTTTTGTAGAAGTGGTCTGGCACACTAGAGAAAGATTTTTCTAGCTATGCTACTTCTGAGTTCTTCCCAAATGCAATTTTTAAAGCAGTTTCACAGTGTTTTCTTGATTCTTCATCCAGTTTATATCTTTGCAGTTAATTATTTTCAGGCTTTGAGTCAGTTTTGAATACCACAGTAGGGAGGAAGTACATGCATGTCTGCAAGTGTGTGGATGTGTTGTTGGGACTTCACCCCTGGCTCCAGGCTGCCCATGAAGTGTCAGGCTGTGGAGTCAGTGATGTCAGGAGCTGGCTGGTTATCTTCTCAGTACAGGGAAGTAGTGTCAGGTAGTTTAAAGGAGGAGGAGCCAGGATTTGCACATCTCTGCTTCATGCCATTGCAGCTTCTGGATTCAGGTTTGGAATGTCATGGTTCTCTCTGGTTCCAATTGCCTAAAGTTTGCATGAATGTGGTAATACTTGGCGGTGGCACATCGGTGCTGAGCTGTGCTTAAACCCTCAGTGTTGTCATGGATGACAGAGAAAAAATGCTGTACTAGGGATGCTGGCATATTCTGATGACCAGAGTACTACCCAGAATACCCAGAGAATATCTTCTTAAGACTTCTGGTTTGTGCAAAAGCTCAGAATTAATGTGTTTTCCTTGCTGTTTGGGCATGCTGCAGCTTTATCTGTAATGTCCTGTGTAGATACATGTTTCTGCACATGTGCTTTAAGATCTTAATGAAATATTTGTACCTTGTAAAGAGCATGTTTGCTATGCTAATCAGAGCTGACCTTTCCTTTCTGGCAACAGTTGTAAGAGTTGTTGTAAAAGAGAGGAGGCAGCAGTTCATAAATCCTAGCCTGTAGGCACACTCTGAAAAAGGAAGGTAGCATAGGGGTAGGAGTGAGCTTCCAGTCCCACACATCATACTCTTGGCCAAAGGGAAAAATAACTGTAGATCTTCACATCAGTGTGTGCAATATGTGTTTTTCATTAGATTTGAGGAGCTATGGGGAACATTCATGGTTAGATAGATTTTCAGCACATATGAGATGGCTATTGCCTTGTTAACCAAATCAGTAGTTGTTCATATTTAAATTTTTGCATTTGTCATCATTTCCCTAATCAGTTTATGTGTAGTGAATTATTAGGCACATCTTTGTGAGGGAATGACATGAGGAAGTTTGAAAATGCCATACATGGTTTCCTTTTATAAATACTGACTATAAAATGCAAGTTCTGATAGTTTTTGTGTTATTTTTCATAAAATAGACTAAGACTAAAAACATTTTGAATGGAAGAAGATCAGAAAGGGTGTTTTTACAACACCCATAAAACTGAGAAACAGCCAAGTGAGACCCATTTTGGAATGTTTATGGGTTTTTTGACTGTGATAGGTAGCTAATCACCCCTTTCTAAGAGGGGATCCCCAGTTCTGGAAAAGAAACTTATAGGGCTATTTTCATTTTTCAAAGGCAGAAAGAATAAACAACAGTATATAAAAAAAATAAAATTTACATTATTTCCAGACTAAGTGAACTTTTGGTAGCTCTGATTTTCAATTAATATAGTAGAGAATTCTCTTTGGCTTCTTTCCAGTGAGTGAAATGATCAGCATATTTGCCAGCAGTCCCTTTCTCACTTCAATCAAGTTCTAAGTCATACGCTGAGGGTATAATGGTTGCCACATTTCCCTGTGCAATCAGTACACTGTCAGTTCTTGTGAAGTGTTTCAGGATTCTTTGAATATGAAAGACACTATATAATTTCTTTTCCATCTGAGCAAATAAAAGCTGTTTTAAATAATGAAGTAATACATTCCTCATAATAAGTGCAGTAATATGAACTTTTGTTTAAATAAACAATCTTATCTGATGTTTGATGTTGTCAAAAGGAAAGACTTTGGTATAACAAATTAGCAGCTCCTGCACCTTCCCAAAAATATTCTATGGGGTGTTAAGAAGTGATACAGTGCTTTCTTTATTGACATCTTTAAACACACATTTTCTGTGAGTAAGAGGTGCATTTTTTGGTTAACAGAATGCACATCAAGAGGACCCGATCAGCAAGAAATGCAGTTCTGAGATGCTTTGGTTAAGTTTACAGCCACTGGAAACCAGAAAAGTTGGTGTAATTTTTACACCTCTTGACTACAAAAGAGTAGCTTCCCTTATTTTAATCAGGTAAGCCATGTTTTAGTTGTGAGAATCAGACAATTCAGTGTATTAAATTTGCCAAGTCCTAGCACATAGACAAATGGTCAAAATTTGAAAGTCAGAATACCTCTGGTTTAATAAAAATTGCTTGAAGTGTGTTTGTGCCTTATGTCTCAGTCTTCTTGATAATTTTCTTGATATGTGGTCAGAGATGAATGTGCCTGTACTTGAGGCAGTTTTGAGTTAAGAGAGAAACACATTGTGTGGCTCTGCTATTTTCAACCTGACTTCATAATGAGAAGAGCTATGGGTCCAGTGAGTTTTTTATGAAGCCAAATATTGGTTACCTTTGCAGGAAAAGGAAGTTTATTGAAGAAGCAACCATTTTTACTAGGTGGCACAGCTGTTACTTAGTGGCACTAAACTTGCTCCTTCCCTAGTGGCTGGTTCTGGAGTGATCGTGTCTCTGTTTAGGGAAAACCTGTCCAGGTTTGGCCACTGATTCTGTTACTGAAACACTGTTGTCTTGGTTTGACACCAGAGAGCAAAGCCATGATTTTGCAAACTTAATTTTTGTGCTTTAGTGGCTGATTGCTTGATTTTTATTTTGTGGCAGAAACAACTTAACTGTGCTGGATGTGGTCAACGTAGAAGGCTTTGGAGCCAAAGAATTGCTTAAAGTAGGGGGAAGACTCCCTGGTGCAGGAGGATCCCTTCGATTCAAGGTGCCAGAAGCGACACTGATGGACTGCAGACGACGTGAGTAAGGAGACACAGGTCTCTGTGTCTTTGCTCTGCTTTGCTCTGCACTGGTGCTGATACAGAGCATTGATGTTACATAAACAGAATGGTAAAAGCTGAAGAGCTTGGCCATGAGAAGTGTAGATTATTAGTCAAAACTCTGGCTGAAAATAGTTAAAAGTTTTAGAAATACACTACTGCAGAACAGTTTGTATTAAATTTCAATCACTTTTTTCCCCCCCTAATTCAATTGTAAGTAAAAATAGCAATTTATTTATGAATGTAAGAAAATAATTTTATGCACTGCAAAATAACTGCTCTCTCTTTTTCTTTTAAGAACTGAAAGACAGCAAGCAAATTCTGTCCATTACAAAGAACTTCAAAGTAGAGAATATCGGGCCTCTTCCTATAACAATTTCATCAATGAAGATCAATGGTTACAGTTGCCAAGGATATGGATTTGAAGTGTTAGACTGTCAGGAATTCTTCCTGGCTCAGAACTCATCACGAGAAATTAGCATTGTGTAAGCAGTGACAAATTTGTTGACAAAATAACTGAAGTGGAAACTTGAAATAATTAATTTCAGAAACAGACACTCCAGTAGCATACCACACAAAATTTTGAATAGAAATTTAGTAAGAGTATTCCTCAGGATAACAGTAACAAACAGATAATATAATACTGGTTCTTTATATACCCATTATTTTTAAAAGCAGCATATATGCTTTTATCAGTGCATTATGAAGTAATAAATTAAAACAAAGGAGTTGCCAGAATTTTTTATTTGCTTGTTATTCTCTAAACTTGATTGAAGTAGCCTGACCATGATCTAGTAATGTTTTCCCAATCTAGTCATGTTTTGCACCTAGTCTAAAACTGATTCTTTTTAAACTATCCTTGAGTGAAAGATACTGTGACTTAAGCAAAAGTAAAGTTAATGTTACTGTATTAAAGTAACTGTGGTTTCCCATACAGCAAATTTCACCTCCACTGGTTGGAAAGGCAGCTTATACTTTCTAACAATCAAATAGAATATCGAGATGGGTCAGGGAAGTGGAAGAAGAGACAAATCTGGTGTTTCTTCTGCTTTCTTTATCTTTACAGCTTTGAACCCTAGTACCTGGCCCTTCCTGAAGTCGTGCTAGCTGCATGCAGGACAACTGTGCTTTTGTTGATTAACCTGAGTTGATCATGTGCATTTCTTTGATAAAAGCAAAACCATGTCACAGTGGCAGGAGTATTGTGAAGAGTCACAAGAAACCCACATATTTTGCCAATTTAAGATGACCTAATGCCACCATCACAGTTTAAACAGATGGTGGACTCTTTTTAAAACTGTGCTTTAAAAAATATTATTAAATAATATTATTTCATATAACTAAACTGTTATTAAATTAATTAATTCATATTAATAATTTATAATATTTTAGTAATTTTAAGAATGCTATTAAATTATTGGTAAATATTATTAAATTAGTTTTCATACTTACTATTGTTGTTGTTGTCATCATATTATTTGTAATTTTGGTATCAGTGTGACTTCAGAAAATAAAATTCAGCCCAACAACAAAAAAGTAACACCACCTCTGTTTTTCCTGACAGTTTCACTCCTGACTTTACATCTTCGTGGGTGATTCGTGAGCTCACCCTAGTGACTGCTGCTGATTTGGAGTTCCACTTCACACTCAACGTGACTCTCCCTCACCACCTGTTACCACTGTGTGCGGATGTGGTGCCAGGACCCAGCTGGGAAGAGTCTTTCTGGAGGCTCACTGTCCTTTTCGTAAGGTAGGGCTTTCTCACAGCAGCCCAGAGTCCCTACAAGATGCAGTGCATGTGAATGTCATGGTGATAACACATGTGTGCTGATGCACCCCTAACTGCTTGCATGGTTTGGACACTAAAAACAGTCAGAGCACAGATGAAGCAACAGCAGTAACTGCTTTGCCTGATTCTAGAACAGAAGAAGACTACAGAGATCTGAAAAAACAGCAGTTTTTCATTATGTTTTTCTGCTAACAAAATTTACACTGCATGATTGAGAAGGTGGTTTGATGAATTAGAAAGATTTTTGTTTTGACCCGTATATGTTCGATGCAATTAATACACCATGGAGAGAGAAGATATTTTGCATCTACATCTGTAGTTCACAAGTATGATGGCATTTGTAGCTCATTTTATGCCAGCATTTCTCTAGGAAAAGAAAGAGACAGTATTTAATAAATACCAAAATAATGACGATGACTATCATGAATGAATAGCAGACTGATAGGTATCATATTATGATATGATGTAAGACTCACTACAACACAGGTACTTCTAAATTATCTTCAAATCAAGGATTATCTCTTAGAATGAACTTTTTCTTTGGTTTTTTTTTTTCTTTGTAAAGTTCATGACTGAGTTATTTTATAGAGCTAGTAACTTGTAAGAGCTATAAGGAAAAAAAAAGAAAAGAAAATACTATTGCAACTATCATTCTTAAAGATATATTTTGAGTTTCTTGTCTGTCTTTTTACTGAGAATTTACTAACAAAATATTTGAAAAATGTATCTTGTTAGAAGCTTTTTAACCCTTTCACTGAATCGTCCTGAAAGTTGTAGACAACAGTATTTATTGTTTTCTTTGACAGTTTGTCCCTGCTTGGAGTGATTTTGATAGCCTTCCAGCAAGCCCAGTATATTCTAGCAGAGTTCATGAAATCAAGACAGAGGCCAAATCCTAGTGCTTCACCACAGCAGAACAGTAACTCTGTTGACGTAATCAGCTCTGATTCCTACAAGTAAAAATTCTTATTTTATCTTCTTTTCTACCCTGTTTATTGTGGAGTGATGCTTTCTGTCTTTATTCTGATATTGCTGTGGGCTGATTTAAAGGAGACAGTGCTCCAAGCAGCCTCTTTTAGAGAACTTCCACCTCAACCCAGGAGGAATGGAGGAACTCCGGGGTTTATTAATCTTGAATATTGCTGGTAATACATAAGGTAAAAATTGTGTGATGAAAGTAAAGGATACACCTCATGTGGCAGCCATGGAAAGAATGAAAAATATGTTGATGGTTCTCAATCTGACCTTCTTGAGGGGTCAGTTAGGCACTTAATCACTGGAGCCTGTAAGTGTGTTGGAAGTCTGGGCAAATACTTAGAGTCCTGCTCAGTTCTCACTGAAATCAGAATGTGCTTACCTGGTATGGTAATTTGAAGACCTAAAGCAATTTCATGGCTTGTGAATATGTCCCCCTTTCTCTTCTTACAAAAGTATCTCATAGAACAATTCATGATGACTTTGTAAAGAAAAACAAATCCCAATTGTTATTTTTTTTTTCTCCAGGGGAAGCTGCAAGACATTTATGGATTCCTATAGTTCCTCAGATAAAGGCAAAGGGAAGGGCTTCCTGTCTGTAGGCACTTCTTCCAGCCGAAGTCAGAGTGCTGCAAAGAGAAGTCCTGCGACCTACAGCCACTCTCAGAAGAAACACAAATGTTCAGTTTACTACAGTAAGCAGAAACCGAACACAGCAGCTGGCAGTGCTATTGCAGCTGCTGATGAGAAACAGAATCAGATTGCAGAGAACCAAATCTCAGCACCAAAAGAGGACATTTGCACTGATGTCGTCAGTGAGAACTGGGTAACTCTGAAATATGCAAATGGCATAAATGTTAACAAGAATTTAACTCTTCCAGAAGACTTTCTGGGTAAAGAAGAAAGTACACTGAAAAATACAGTTCTCATTAAAAATACTTCTTCAGAGTGTGATCTGAAGGAAGATCTTCAAACATGTATGTTTCCTAAGGAAACTAACCTTAAAACTTCAGAGAATCTAGCTGAGCTCAAAGAACAGGAGTTCTGTTCTGTGAAGATGTCCAAGAAGCTACCTGAAAGTCACTTGTCCAGAAATTCACCTCAACAACAGCCGGAAGTTCAAGAAATTTCTAGGAAAATTAATGGTAATTTTTTCTCAAATTCTATCAGTCTAAATTACTAAGTGAAAGCTTCTGATGAATTCACTGTGATTGAGATTTTGTCTTTTGCATGGGACAGGGGAATGTGGTGTTTCTTATGTGTTCACTGTGATTTGTCTGTTTACATTCCTAAGGAAGCAGCTTACATTTAAAGTTGTTTCATAAATCATAAATTTGCTTGGTTTACAGATTTCAACCTTACTGCTGTAGCATTTTAATGGTTAAAATAATGGATGTCATAGATCTTCTTGTAAGACACAAATTGCTCTTGTCAGATTTTAGAAGGATCCCAGTTTGCTATTTTCAGGTCCACTGAAAACATGGTGCTTGTATCACCATGCAAGCACATTCAGAAGCAGATATTCAGAACTCCTTTGATAAAAGCACCCAAGATAACAAAAACTTGACATCAGGATAATGTGTACTTTTATGGTGTAGGAACCTGCAAATCAGTGTTTTCCTTAGAAAATGCATAGCTACATTTTTTATCTTGTGGTTTGTTTTTTTTTTTTAAAATTGTGGGGCTAAGCTGCCTGGGAAGTCTTTACCTCTTAACTTCACAATTCAAAATTTTAAGAACAGCAGAACACCACCTGGGAGAAATCAAAAGCAGGATAGGAGAATGTATCTTCTGGAAACTTGGCTTTACTGAGGCACTTGGCAAAGTAATTATATGGTGAAAACTGGCATTTGCTGTAGCTGTGGCAGTTTATTTAGGGAGTGAGCCATCAGAGAGGGATTTCAGGCCCTGCTGTCTTGTGTAGTTACCACAGGCTCGTTGCTTCTCGTTGTTATCATCTATGAGCTATAGCAGGTACAAGCGTGCAATCTCAGGTGAAGGCAAGATAGTTTCACTCATTCTTACAAGGTATTTTGAGATTCTTCATATGCTTCTAAAATGCACTGTTGCTTATTCTTTGCTTTGAATTAGGAGATCATTCATATTTGTATTCAGTAGTAAAGCACTAAAGGCAACCTCCCTTGTTGCCTATTAGCAGTTGTGGTTTTCTGCACTATCAGGCATGTGAGTATTTCTGTGTTTCAAGATGTTTTGTAGACTATGTTAAGTCTAAAAAGCACCATGTTTCACTGTTTGTATCTTGATTATAGTTACAATATGGTTTTGTGCAAACAGAGAGTTCAGGACCTCGGGTACTCCCATGTTTGTATGCTGGAGAGCAACAGAGTGTTCTTTAGAGCTCTGGCAGTCCCCCTTGCCTGGTGTTTCATTCACACGTGCTCCTTTTGCAGTCCTCGTGGCTGCCTGCTCCGGAGGGGCGCTGGTGTCTGACTCAGAGCTGTGATGTTGTAGTTGGTTGGTAGGAAACTGTAAAAATGTTTGGGTGTGCCTTTCCCAGTTGAGAAGGCCAGTCCAGTTCAGTAAGGGATGACATTTCTCCCACAGGGCAGCTGAGAGCCTTAGTAGCAGATCACTGGGGATGTAGTGCAGATCTCTGAGATACATGGAACTGATCAGAGGCAAAGTTAATTCTGGTCTGGCCTGGCCCAGGCAGAGGAATGTGACTCAGCTGAGCAACGCAGCTAGTTGTTGGGGGAGGCTTCCTCTTGAAGCTTTCATCTTTTGGACTCTTAGAGCAAAATAATTCTTCTTCCTCATAAGTCTCTCCAGTAAAAGAACTTTTAGCATGGAACCCATGATAAAGAAAGAGTGACTTCCCTTTGTCTTCATAGTGAATGCAGAGGACACTTCGGAGGTGTCAAGCACCAAGTAAAGGCTGTCTCTTCTTCCCACTTAGCTTGCAGGGTTTTTTCTCTTTGTTTTTTAGCCCAGTGTTCTCTAGCTTGAGACTCTACCTTACAGACTCATGGCTGAGCCATGAGATGAGCAGGACTTGGGTAATCTATGCATGCTCTGGGAGTGGTGTGCTCATGACCATGAACCAACACAAACTTTTTGCAACTGCTGTAAGAATTTTTGCACAGCATTCGCTTTTGATTTTGAAATTTTCAGTATCATCAGCCTAGATGTTAGTCTGCTACTGCTTTGGAAAGCAAGACAAGGCTGTTTTTAAAGAAAGGTGTGTGGTTATGACTGAGAGCCCCTTCTCTTCCCATGCAAACTGTTCTTGTTTAATTGTAGGAAATAGCCAGCAAGTGCCTGTCAGGAATGAAACAGAAAACTGCGAGACTTTGAAAAAGCAGATCAACCTAAAGCCTTCCACAGAGAAAAAGATTAATAAGGGATCTAAGGAAGAGACTTCATGCTGTGCAAAAGAGGAGATTACTTCTTCTGAGGTTTGTATTGTGATCTTTCTACTTTTCAAATTAAAAATTATCTTTTTATAGTTTATATACATATATATGCACATATAGGTATGTATGTGTATGTAGGGACTATGTAGAGTCACAGATGTAAAATACTGTAAATCAGAAGAATGAGGAAGTATGCAGATGTGCTGTCCCACATCCATTGTGTATTAATGATGCTTTATGGAATGGTGAACAGTTTGGCTAAAAAATCAAAACAGCCATATCACAGCCAGAGATTGTTACTGACAGAGCAGGCACAAGCATAGTGGAATCTAATGCCAGCTGTCAGCCACACTAATGATGTGGGAACATTCTCTGGAGGGGAGGTGGGCACACTGGCCTTCATTTGCAGACCTGATCTCCAAACCCAGAGCTTTGCATCAGGAACTTGCATTTGAGAGTACAGCAGGCAGAAGGCCTTCAAGGAGATTGTGAATTTGCTGAGAAGGATCATTTTTCACCCCTGATTTCTGAGTATGATAAACACATCAGACTGTACCTTTGCTGCAGGTAGCATCGAACACTAAAAGACCTTCATCGGGCAATTAGTAAACCTGAGAGTCTGGATTATGTTTATATTCTGTCTGCTGGATAGAAATCCCATGGCAAAATGGTGTAAAGAAAAATTGCTTACATTCTTGGGGAATATGTCAGAAAAGACATGGTCAAATTTTGCTTTGGGCACTGTTCTTATAAACCTGTTTTCATGTGTGGCTGATGGTGCTCAGTTTGTTTCTTGCATTTTTTAAAATGACTAATATTTTTTGGTCACTTACACCGTAATTTCCTCAGCTGTAATTCAAATGAATGCCTTCTCCCACCCCCTTAGCTGCTGAGGAAAGGGAGGATTTATTGCTGCTGAACTTGCACACTAGCTCATCATAAATCTGGCAGATGTTTTTTGGTTTTAGCACATTGGGAATTTTATTGACTGCTTTACTTTTTCTCCCTCCATTTTTTTATTTCCCTGAAATTCAGAGCTAGATGCTGTGAAAAGGAAAATGCTAAGTTCGGGAATTCAAAAATTTCTTTCTCATCATCTCTTGCTGTCTTGATGGACAGAGTCTTGGAAAGGCTGGTTAGATTGATGATGCTGGAAAGAGGATGTACTGTAGAAAGCCACTAAATCATGAAGTAACTATGCATTTGGGTCAGGTCATTTTGTCCAGAGAAATTTAACTAGAAAAATCCAATGGACTTCATTGACTAAGTTAAGTTCATTTTATAATGTATGTATTGTCTCAGCATATATTTTTGCCTTTAGCAAGAAGATGCATATAGGAAGAAGAAACCTCAGGAGAAAAAGGAAGGAAATGTACCAAGTATGAATTGGAATAGAAATAGAACATCTAGGAAAAATAAGAAGAAGAATGTAAATATATCTGCAAGGTATGTATTACCTCACCAAATCATGAAGAAACCCGGAGCTGCTATAATGTTTCTGCAGGTTTTGCATAGTATGTTAGGAAGGATTGCTTTATCTATTTAAATACACACATTAATCCTGGCCTGAGCATTTATTTTTAGGAATGTGCTGTACTAAGTATCACCAGCAAGACAAAAAAAACTTTAAAATATTGCATTTGTAAATCTGCATGTATATAGATGCAGCCCATTCTGCATAGCAGTGGTAGCTCTTTGTTAGAGTCTGGAATGTGCTGTCTCTGAAGTTTGGATGGTTAGCTTCCTTCCCCTTGTGTATTATGTGGAGAAGTTCCAGTCGTGTATTCTCCTCAGTGAAAAAAAGAAAATAAAATTGTTGAAATGATTCCACCTTCAGGAGAGTCATCTGCTATATTGAGTAACTGGGGGAATGTTGTCTTCTTCCAATTTTGGAAGAAAAATGTGTAGAAATGAGACAGTGGCTTGCATTTTTACTGTAATGATTAAAAATCTAGAGCAGCACTAGATTCTAAAGAATACTGAGTATAAACTGTGGAAAGTTACTTTTTTTTCCCCCTGAGAATTGTTTTAATGCATTTAAAAGTCAGTTATAAATTACTTTCAATTTCTTTTAATATATTTTATATTTAAATTGTTTGGATTATTAAAAAATACTAGTTACAAACTGCTGCTAGAATAGAAGCACTTCTGAGGATAAAATCCTACTCCTTCCCAGCCCTTTGAATTAAGGTCCCAATCCTACAAAGCCTTCACAGACTTAATTTTTATATTGCGAGTGCTTCTATTGAGGTTAGTGGACTTTAAAAGGAGATTGTAAATCTGAAAGAGCTGTTATAACTCATCATACACAAATTTCTGTTCATTTTGTGGGAAGTCAGTACATGTGTAAATCTTTGTAGGTAGGAAGGATAAAAAACGAGCAGTGAAATACTGAAATTCAGTGTCTGTTCCTTGAACCAATTCAGCAGTTGCTACTTTCTGAGTTAAGATGGAACTGTTCCATTTCTGCAGAAATTTGACAGCTGTCTTTTAATCATTTTTCCTTAATACTATCTGATTATATTGGATACAGACATTTCATTTCACTTTTACTAGCAAAAATTTAAGATTGCTTCAGATTGTGATTTTACTCTAGTTATAATTATGCCAGTGAAATGAACACAGGGCACATTTTTCTTTGTATCTAGATCTTTGTACACTGCTAGACCGTGCTTATCACTGCAACATCTGATTACCTTCTGCCAAGTGCATTAGAGAATGGAGCTAAATATGTGCATGTCATTTTGCCTCTCCCCCTGAGAAGCAGTAGTCTGTGTAGTAGGATATTGCATTTTGGGAAAGGTTTTTTTAGGTTTCTGTAAAGTTGGGGAATAAGACTGTCAAACCTACTGCTTCCCCTGCACTTTGCCTTGATATCTGTGTGAAGTGTTTAATGCCTGAAAAGGAAAAATGCAGATGAAATGTAAAATGCAAACATGTTTTTCTGGGTGTGGTTCTATTAGGGTCCCTGAGCAGAGTGAGTTGAAGCATATGTGCAGTGAATTTGAAAGGCCAGATCTGAGAACGAATATTGCAATAAGAGCCTGGTGTCCTCAGAGTAACGGGGAAAACTGTAAAGCAGACCAAAAAGCTGGGAGCTTGTCCATACAGGGAGAAACAGGTATGCAATCTTAATTGTCTTAAAATGGGGAAAGAAATGCAATATGGATTATGTGGCAGTAGAGCATTCCTTGCTTGAGAGACCTGTGCTTTTCTTCCTTTTGAACTCTGATGTGAAGATGACAGAACTGGTATGATGCCTGAATAACAGCTGCTCACTTCTGAAGGGCTCGGCACGCTCCTTCATGGGGTTGGTTGGTGGTGCAAACCAGAAAATGAATCAGTCTGAAGCAATAATCCATCAGTTCTTGGTGAAGACAAGACAGACTGATAGTCTGCTTTTGTGTTCAAAAGAAAACCAGTATTAACTGAAGCAATTACTTTAAAAAAAACACTACTAGCTTGGGTACCTGCTTCCTGCCTTTCCATCAGGATTTTAATCATCTGTTTTTCCCTGACTTCAGGGAAGAGGAGATCTGAATAAAGACATCAGTTTCTGTAGGCTTGTCCTTTGCATCTCTGATGAAATAATAAGAGAATCTATCAGTTATGAATTCATTACTTGCAACATTTTGTCCTTGCTCTTAGTATGCATGTTCCTAACAGTCAGGAGGATATGTTTCTTATTTGAAGTATTAAGTATATATTTTAAAGGACAGTATGCACTTCCTCTTTCAACCTGTTACCTATAGCAGCACAATCCTCACTTGCATTCATTTTACTGGGGTATCATGTATGTCAGAAGCTCCTTGTTGTCCTGGGTTGCTGCTTTAGTTACTGAAACTATCAGTAAATAGTATTTTCTCTTTCACCAGTAAATTCAGAGAATCTATGTAAATTCATGATTCAGATTACTTTTCCCTGACAAGACTTTCTTAAATGTTGTGTTGTTTTTTTGATTTTTTTTTTTCCTAATTTCTTTAGAAAACTTTTATCAGCGGTCCAAAAAGAAGTGTTTGGAGAAGTTTTGTTCTGATTCAAGCTCAGATTGTGGAAGTTCATCAGGAAGTGTTCGTGCAAGTCGTGGGAGCTGGGGTAGCTGGAGCAGTACCAGCAGTTCAGATGGAGATAAAAAGCCAATGATTACTACCAGGCATTTTCTTCCATCCAGTAAGTTTTGCAAACAGCACCTCTTCACAGTAGTGGGCAGAGTTTTAGCCTTCCTGCTGAATGGAAATGCCTGCCATGGCATGGGGCACATAACTTATCTTTTGTAGAGCACCTTGTAGACACACAAGGAGATGTGTAAAGAACTTTGTACTTGTCAGGAAGTATCACAGGTTTTGTGGAGATAAGGATGACTGTCAGGCTCCCTAATGAGCAATATGCACAGTTAGTTGTCATGGAGGGATGGGAGAACTGAGAGTCACTACCCAAAGCAATTTCTGCCTTTAAACTTGTTTCATCACATTATTTGTTTCTTTTTTAACATTAAAACTATTTAAGTAATGCACAAATGAGGAATGTGTGAAAGCAGTTCAGATCTGAGGATGCTGGGTTTGGATAGATATTTGAGGTGTAAGTAATCAGAACACTTGAGCCACTTGACTAGTATGAGAAATGGGAGCTGTGGTTCATTACTGCAATTCTTGAATACCTGAATATCACTAAAGTAGTTGAAAGTCACTGCCATAATTTTCCAGAGTGATGTGGCACTAGAAGTAAATTTTAAAGTGCCGAAATGACACCAGCAAACCCAGTTTTGGCTACCTGCAAAAAGATGGTATAAATTATTTAAAAATATGCAGAAACTTTCGTGTATATTTGTGTATGTATAAAACTTTAGATTACTAAATGATAGTGTGTGATCTGTCTGAAGCTGTGATCTAATAGATAACAAATTATCTGTATATGACTTCCCTGTTTGTTCAAATTTAAAAAAGAAAATAAGCAATTCTAAATTCAGATTTAAGTTGATAGTAACAAGGAACCTCTCCATTAAGACTGTGGTAATCAGTTCTAAATCATAAAATACATGTTAAGACATTTGGACATAGGTAGCATGCCTTGAAATTGATGCAGTTAGTGACAATCCAGTGTGAGAGAAAACTGGATTAACACCATTGATGTTTCTATTTGTGCGTATGTATATTCTGTGCATACTTCTTTTTTTTAAGGATCTTTGATTTTCACAGTCATTCTTTTCTTTAGGAGAGAATATTTCACAAAATGATTTTCCATCTGAAACTCCTATCACTCTAAATCTGTCTCATAACATCTGCAATACCAGGTAAAAAAACTGAATCTACACCAGTAAGGCATTAAAGGAACAGCACCAACTTGAAGTCTTGTCTCAGTTTGATAAATAATACCTACCTGTTATCTTATAATTTTTTATGATCATCTGATTGTGCTTACTAATTTTCTTCAGTACATGAAAAGATAAAAGCAAAATTGATTATGCTTCATAAGTACAAAAGCTTCCAAATGGAAAAACATTGGAAATTGGTTTTCAACTTTCACTTCTTCTAGATCCTAGCAACTTACTTCATTTCATTACTGCTGTTGTATGAAAGTAGTAATGTTTTTTTTAAAAAGAAGATGGGAATAAGACTTTCAAGTTGATGCTATTCTTTTAATGAAAATAATTTCTCCTAGGATATACAGCATGAAAATTGATTCTTCCCTCCCCACATTCTTTTCTTCCTCTTTACTGTAGTAGAGATAGCATCTACAATTTTTATTACTATGAATCCTCATTTCACTTCTCAATCACCACTCTCTGTTTTCACTAGGAGAAATAATCCACTCCTTTTCCTTTGGGATTCTGGTGCTTGAAAATGTTTCCTTTTTTTCATTTTGGCTAGTTTTTTTGATGGGTTTTGATGATTATCAAATTCATCCTCATGTGTCTCTCTCTATGTGTCTTCATGGACACAGAAGTAAACTTACCTGAAAGTTGTTTAAACATTATTAAGAAGTCCTACTGGTCTTAATGAACTATAGCTTGTTTTCCAGTTTTAGAGAAGGGCTGTTGAATTATTTTGCAATAGGTTGATACCTGGGTAATAAAAATGGGGTAATAAAGGTGCATTAATTTTATTCATTTTGCATGTATGAGAAGTAGCTGGCTTTTAATTGGGAAAAAACTTTTAAAAATTGCACACTGGTAATTCGGAAATAGGAAAAATCAGGACAGTGGGAAAACAATAGCAATCATGGTGGTCTTTAGAATATTTTTTACATCTCTGTATATTTCCTCTGAAATATTTTAATTTATGAGACTTAAGAAATTAAATTTTCTTTTCATTCAGCAGAGACATGAACAGCATCCCCCAATATCCTGAAACCTTATGTCCCAATTTCACTGACATAGCTGCAGATCCTGACAAAAATAAAGGTCAGTATTAACAACTGAAGCTTTTTTTCACACTTTGTCAAGCTGTTTTAGTGATGTTGCTAATTAACACATGCACCAACTTGATAGACACATTAAGTTAGCAAATAAAGGCTTAAAACCTTGACAGTTTTTTCTTATAACCTTGATGATTTTTGCTGCATCTTCTCTGTGTGAAGACAACATTTACTTTCAACTCATGTTCTAGGTATTTTTTCCTTTTTTTCATCTTCTTGCTTTGCACAGATTAATGTCCAGAAGCAATGCAGCTGGGAGATCAAGAGCACTGCTTGCTGTGTTAAAGTGAAGCTTGGCATCATATCAAACATGACCATTTTTCTCTCTAAATTTCCATAGCTGGGACTTGCTGTCTTTGAAAGCAATAATAAATGACATTGTGTAGCACTGTTAAAATTCTTGAATTTTTATTGTTCGTGTCTTAGAGGGAAGTAGTAGCTTTTTGAGTGGGATTCATAAAGACATCATGCTACATGGTGAGGTGGAGTTTGCAAGCTGGTCAGGGCACATGGTTCTTTGGGCAGAAGCCCTCCCTGCTCTTCTGCTGTAGGTTTAACCTGTCTGATAGGATACAAATGCTGATTAACCTTCTTCCAATATTAATATGTATCATATGAAATAATGAAATAGAGGCAACTTTGCAACCATTGTCTCATGGAAATTGCTAATTTGGATTTCTTCTTTTCTCCAGCTGCCAGTTCTCATATAGTTGATAGGAACCAACTGTCTGTGGGCAGTCAGGACACTCAGTCCATGAATTCACAAATTGTCAGATTGTGAATGGCTCCAGTCTGTTAGAAACCTGACCCTGTTCCTGCTGTATTTGTGCAGTTGGACTTCAGAGGTAGTTACTGACTAAGGAGTGGGGACAAGGAGTCCAATGGGGATTGCATCCCTGCTATCTGTCCTGCTGTGTGAAAGCGTGCCACCTTGGCACTGGCAGCTGAACACTTAAGGATCCTCACGAGAAACTTCTTGCCCTTGTTTTGTTGAATTCAACTTGTTTTGTTGAATTTTAGTTTCTCAGTTCAAGTTCCTTTTTAAAAAATAGAAATTTTGAGATGTGTTTAAAGACGGGCCTTCATCACAAAAAAAAATTGCTTGGTAACTGTTGGATTTTTTTCTCTAGCAGATAGTCCTGATTGGGTATCTGAGAATAAAGTGTCAGTGGGACAGAATCTGTGGAGTCTCCTTTTTGTTACTCTGCATTTCATTCCCCTTTCCTTTTTTAGGTCTTTACCCAACAGGAGACTTGTGGCCTGCCCAGCCAGTCTGCATGACAAACAGTTTGAACTACAACCTTGAGAATAATATACCATGCATGATCCAAGAAACCCCCTCTGTCCACAACAGGCAAGTTATGTTTTGTGTAAAAAGAACAGATAATGCTTTGTTCAGCCATCTATAATTCAGAGGATTGTACTTAACTCATAATATTTGTAAAGGCAAATGATAGTTAAAATAAAAATCTTTCTGCCTCTTCAATCTTACTTCTAGTTGTTAATGCTCTTCCATGATTACATCATGATTAGTTTTACTAAGACAAATTCACTGCTGTCCCTGTTCATGTGTCGATATTCTAGAACTTTTTTTAAGTTTAATTAATTACTTTTTGGAAAGCTATTAATTCCTTTCACTGCTTTTGCAGGCAGAGGGCCTGGCTTTGAAATCTCTTGCCCTCTTGCTAAATGCGTAGCTTGTGTATGCCACGTGGTGTGTTAGGCAGTGTGTACTTGTGTTAAATGGCAGGAACAGATATTGTTATAAAGACAGATATTCCGGTATAAAGGTGGTTTAGGGATACAAGTTGGTATGTTTCAGGCTCTGTGTATATTTGGGTTGATCTTCCCATAGTAATGAAGATTGATTCTTGTATTTTACACTGCTCACACAGCAGATTTTAGTAATGAAAGATGTGCCACAAACTAGTGAGCAGAAATTCTCTGCCACCATATAGCAGTGAAATATGGCCAGTTCTTCAAGTTGTATCCTGTCATCCAAAATGATGGGAGAAGGACCTGGGGTCCTGGTGCACAACCAGCTGTCCCTGGGCCAGCAGTGTCCTTGTGACCAGGAAGGTCAGTGGTATCCTGGGTGCATCAAGAAGAGCAATGCCAGCAGGGCAAGGGAGGTGATCCTGCCTCTCTGCTTAGCCCTGTTTTACTACTGACTTGTCTTCATGAATTTTGAAAGAATCTTGAAATTCTGAAATTATTTTAATTTAAAAAGTATGACTCCTAGAAATCTCTGTGTAGCTTAGAAAATGCACTGATTAACAGTACTTTATCACATTTGGTTGGGAAAATAGAAATCTCCATTTTAATTGTTATTTTCAAGCATTTGAATGTATTATCTTCTTCTGCCACCTCCAATCACATTATCCATGACTGTGGGGAAGAAGTACAGTTACTTTCTTTTTACAGGGAAGAAAGTTGGACCCAGTTAGGCATCGCAGGATTTTGGTAGCATCATTACAAGTTGTTCATTTTCACAGAGGAAAAGAGACCTGTGAGAAAGATTGCTGTGATTATGCAGTGGTGCAGATACTGGCAAAATTGACAAGTGGAATGTGAAAAGCCTCGTGATCAGTTGCAGACATTTTGCATTCAACAGCTTTTACATTAAATAAGTATTTCTAAATAATTTTCAGAAGGTCTGCAAATTGTTTCTGACTGCAGATTTTTCTTTTTGTTGAGACAGCTTCATTGACTGGAATGCAGCTTGTGACAGCCAGTTTTCCAACATGTATTGTCCACTAGAGATGAATGAATATGGTGCTTTCCCAGAAGGTAAGATGAAATAAAGCTTATTAATTATCACAGAGCATGGTTATTTTCCTCTCACCTTTTATAGAACAAAAAGCTGAGCTGGTCTATACACATATGGGGGTGTTCATTGCTTAAGTGGACTTCACATTTTCCAGCTGAGTGCTCTGTAGTAATAAACAATGACTGCATGTGGTGGATGAGAAGATTGGCCTTTGTATAGAGTTATTAAGCCTGAAAAGGCAGTATGCAGGACTCTCAGAGGGAATGGAGAGAAATGCTTGTGCCTACAGTATTATACATATCTTTTTGCACAATCTTCTTTGTTTCCCTTCTGGCAGGCTTCTGCCTTCCAGTGTGTGAAATACAAGGCCTCTTGTGACCAATTATCTTTCCAGGCTAGAGTTTCTTGGCTTGAGAAGCACACTGGCAGCAATCTAGAATTCTTTAGCATTACCTACCTAAGTAATAATGAAAGGTCAGACTGTAGTATCCCAGGCAGCACGCTGATCCCTCGGGTGCTTAGAGCTGAGACATGTCGGCGGTGAGGCCTGGGGAGGTTCTGCCGTGCACATTCTGTCTAATAAAGACTCTGTTCTCCAGTAGAGGGATTGCCAAGTCTTTATCCTGTCCTCCTGATAACAGTTTGTTAGTGGGTCACTAATACAGAGTGGTAGTCCTGTTGACAGAAATTGATACACTGTGCTGCTGTGCTACCCTGACGCTGCATGAAGTCACTGAAGGATTAGGTCAGTCCCAGCCTGGCTCACTCTCAAGAAGATTCAGTGTTCCTCCACTGAAATGTTAGTAGTGATTTATCCTGCAAATCTTAGTTTGTCTTCCTGATTTTATAAATTGCAGAAAACATGAACTACCCCAGTGGCTTTCCAGGTACTGCAGCAGTACAGAATACAGCCTTCATTGACCAGAACTGTCCCTCTGCCTGGAATGCTCCTCCCAACATGCCACCTGCCTGGGAGCCTGCCAGTTATGTCAACTCTACAGTGAGTATTGTCACTGTGAGACACTGCCTCTGCATGCTCCTTCAAAGCCTTCCTAGTGTGTTCCTGTCTTTTCCCTACCTGTTCCTTGCATCTTCACAAATCTTCTGAGTAGCCTGATGTATGTGGTTAGTGCTGGCGTTGGTAACCCAGGTTTTTTCCCAGCTGTTTGCCAAGGATGTTATCAACCTCGTCTGCAAAATTTTAAGACAATCCTTTCGCCTGAAAATTGACTAAAATCAGCTTATATATGGCAAAACCATGTTTTTGGGCTTATGTACTGAGACTTTTTTCTGTCAAAATCAATGTGTTAGGGTAAAACCCAAATAGTGCTGACAGCAAAACCCAGAGAAATTGAAGAGCTGAATGGACAACTGCTCTCAGTGACTTTGACAGAGTTTTGTTTTTTTTATAGGAAATCCAAGTGATTTAAGCTGTATTTGTGCAGATTTCAGAATCCTGGATTTGACCTGTTATATTCCAGACTAGCCATTGTTTATGTCATCCCATAGTACAGTGTAGTAACTTCAGTTCAAGATGGTCTTTTATTGTAAAGACCTCCTTTAATTCTCTTCTGATCATATTTCAAAATCCTCTATTTTAGAATTTTGATTTTATTTTCATTTACTCTAGGATTATTTTGAATAAAACTAACCAAACAAAGCAAGAAGTATTTTCAACTGTAAAAATGAAAATTCTTCTGTGTTGAAATGTGGCAAAACTGGTAGAAGACATTTTCCTAAAATAAACATGGCCTTATTTCATATTTTATTCAGGAATGCCAGGAAACACAGAAGGTAGAGATTGGAAAATGCATTAGATAATTCAGTTCATTTCCCTGGCGAGCTTTTCTCCACAATACATTTCAATGTTTCATTCAGTTTTAAAAGTCCCAAGACTTCCATGACCTTTGCTGAGAGACTTCCTTGCAGACTAACACATCTTGCCCTCCAGGAGGTTCTTTATAAGCTTTCAGAATTTTCTAACTAAATTCCCTAGCTCCCAATTATAGTCTCATTTTTCACACTGAATATCCCTTTCTGTTCCTGGCATGCACAGTCTTTCTGGACTGACAGACACATGCTTCAGCCCTTTCCTTGTCATTTCTAAGCGTCCTTCTCTTCTAATTTTGATTCTCAAAGTATGCATGATGATCTTTATGTGTCTTCTATTTCTCCTCTGTTTTCCTCAACAGTCCAACCAGAACTGAGTAGTATATTGTTTAGAGTAATATCTGTGCCATGCATGTGGCTTCATTCACTGACGGGCCTTTAAAAATACACATACACACACGTTAATGCTGCTGTAATATTTTTGGCAGCCATATTTCTTTGTAAATGCCTGTGTAATTTTCTACTTGTGAATTTCTTAAGTTTCTGCATAAATGCTGCTTCCTCCCTCACATTTAGTGCTTAGCATTTCCATATTTTCTTTGCAAATGGTCCGTGTTGCAGTTTCCCATGCTGGTTTTATCTTGCTCTGCAGCCCTACCTCTCAAGCACCCGAAGCTTGTCTCCAATGTCTGGACTTTTTGGTTCCATCTGGGCACCTCAGAGTGACGTTTATGAAAGCTGCTGCCCCGTCAGTGCCACGACTCAGCATTCAACCCATGTGGAGAACCAGGCAGTTATGTGTAAGCAGGAATACTATCCGAGGTTTAACCCTTTCCGTGCCTACATGAACTTGGACATATGGACTACAGCAGCCAATCGAAATGCAAATTTCCCACTTTCGAGGGACTCGGGTTATTGTGGAAACGTGTGAAAGGAATTTGATTTAAAAATGTGAATAAAGATGCTTGCGAATTTTGATTACTAGAGTAAGCTGGTTGCTGAATAGATTACAATGTTGGTGAATATTTTGGCACTTTTATATTGAAAAATAAATTTTTTTTACTGAAGTCTGAGCATTCAGTGCATTTTAAAAAGCACAGCATATTCAGAATGCTTTTATTATCAGGTGAAGGCTATAAATTTAAAATTCAAACTTTTTATTATAATTAAGGACAGTGTTAGTTCTTAAGAGCATCCATGAACCTGTGCTGCACATATTTCTTCTGAAGTTTACATTCTGTGGTATAAACTAGAAATGGTTTAGCAGTTTGTATGTACAAACTTACACCCATAAGTGATTGCATCTGTACCAAATAGTAACTGGGGACCTACCTTTTGGTGCAGATCTGAGGGTTTCCAAATGGTGCCACTTCTAGTGCTGATACAGTTGTTCATGAGTGCAGACTTCTGGCAGGAGGAAAAAGGCTGAATTGTGGCTTGTTTGTCTGGCTTCAAAGTGCAAGCTGTCACTTGGACGATGTTATGCTTGTGCAGTGTGGGTGAGTAGACATTTCTTCCAGGAACTTTTCTTGTGAGTGACTCCTGGCATTTTACGTTCTCTTTTTTAGCCTTCACGTTGCAGTAGCATTTTCAGTGCATTTAATTGCACTTGTTTAAAATGCCAAAGCTTGAACTGAAAGAAATGTTTCTTTGAGAACAGAGTTCCCACCACTCTCCAAAACAGAATGATATTGTGCTGGCTTATGTTAGGAGACTAAAACTCTCTAGTGGGAAAGGTAGGTGAGGAAGTGCTGCCACCCATGCCAGGACTCAGTCCGTCATGCAAGGTATCTCTGCTTACCCTTCTTGCAGAGCCTTTTCTTCTGCATGGCAGAGTGTGTCTGGACATCAAAAGGAGGGGGAGGCATCCCTTAGGTTCAGAGCACAAGGCACTTGTCAGGCCTGAAGAGAGAGTGAAAGCAGATCCGGTAGCAGTCTTGTGCAACTGCTCAAAGAAGAGCTATAGAGATGGCAGAACCAAAATCTGTGTTGTGGGGGCCACAGGCATTTACAGCAAGTGGCAGTGGTCATGGATTGCCACGTGGGAGGTTGAACATGAGGAAGAACGACCTCCCATGGAGGGTGATGTTGCAGGGGAACAGGAACCTCAACAGCTGAACAGCTCTCTGCTTCGTGTTCATGGTGTGGCTGAAAGAAGCCACATGGGACCTGCTGTAGTGGAGGTGGCAGTCCTTCTCATGGGAGGTCAGACCAGAGACCACCAGGGACCAGACACTATTTTGAGGATTCTGCGAGCTTCAGCAAGGTCCTTACTTTTGCTACCTAATTCACCTTGCCCTTTGCTCACAGATGGACTGGAAGACAAGAGCTCTGTTTGACAATAAGAAATCAAGGCTTTTCTATTTGTTTTTATTCAAAAGCAGAGCAGAAATGGCACTGTAAGATAGTTCACAGCCTGCATGCAAGGCTACTCAGTAGCTGAGGAGCAGCATCAAGAGCTCTCAGACCTAAATTCTGGCCCTGCTAGTCTCACCACATTGTTGAGCTATCAGACCAGCTTCTTTATCTTGCTGATTTCATCCAGAAATGCCATCCCAGGGCTTGAAATATTTTAGCAGAAACAACGCATTTCCGCACAAGGTTTGTTTCAGTAAATCAGCAGTTCCTGCAAAATAAGCTTTGGTGAAAGTTACAGCTCTCATATGTGTTTGGCTTAGCTCAGAAGGAGGTCAGGGACTGGTTGGGAAACTCAAAAGCTGCTACATTTGCCTGCTGTAATTTCTCATGTGGAGGGTACTCCAAAGCCTGCCTTTGGTTTCAATGTCAGAAAAATGGGATTGTCACTGAATGTTTCTCTGAACTGTGCTGGTTTAATTTCTTGATCAGGAATTAGCACCTGGAGTCTACAGCTGCTTTCCGTGATGTGTTGTGCTGGGCAGGAATCTGTTTGACTTGAGTTTAATCGTAATTGCTTGTGATTCTGAAGGAAAGTTCACATGTTCCTATGAACTTTGATGCTCCTGAAAATGGTACTAAGCCATGAGAAGTAGTCATAACCACTGACATGCTTTCTGTGCACCTCTTACCTATGGTAAGGAGGAATTCAGGAGGAATAGAGTGGGAGTATAAACACAATAAATACGGATTTTAAAAAAAAAGTGATCCTTTGGAATGGAATGAAGTTCTTTATTCCCTGGATAATATTGCTTGTTATATAGCATGCATAGATTTTGGATAAAAAGGCACAGGAGAGAGGACAGGACGTGGAAAGCTGTGCTTAGTTGTCTTACTCAGATTATTTTGTTAATTCCATTCAATGTTTCAAGGAGATCCTTATTTTCTGTGCACTGAAGGGAGGCTTTTCATCAAATTCTAGTGTAAGGACATGGATTTCTTATATCTGCAACAAACTGTAACAACAAGCTCAAAACCCCGTGGAGTTCTGATAGGCAAAGTCCCTGTTGGAAGTAAAGTTCTAAACAGTCAATCACTGGAAAAGAGAGGAAAAAGTATGCAATAAACCAAGCAAAGGCACTGGAGAATTCAGGGGGAGCAAAACGAGATAGAAATGTTTGGAAAAGACCTGTGTGAAAAATGCAGTCAGACTTGTTAAAAGTGCCAACAAAAGACAAGGGGAAGGAGCCACAAAGCGCTTGAGAAATATTGCTAAGAAAAGAAACAATCATTCCCTTTAATCAAACCAGAACAGATCAAGAAGTTATTCCCCCAGGAGCCATCTAGTATTAGGCAAAGTTTTTCTTATAACTTTTCATAACAATAACTAAGGAATGTAACAAGCTCATTAAGGTTACTAGAAATAATTGCTGCCATCAGGAGGCATCTGTAGCTGTATTAGCAATCCACTTGACTGCAAGTGGGTTTGTGCTCAGTTGAAAATCATTCCTCCTACAGTAAAGGGAAAGATTAAATAAATAATTGCTTTGTACTGAAATGATTATAATTCTGCTGGAGTCAGCTGGAGAGGTTGCTCTAAAGATGTCTTATTGTCATGAGCAAAGTAATTTCTAACTTCTTGCCTTGTGCCTATAGCAGCATTGGGAGCTTCGTTGATCTCTCTGAAACTGGTACTGTTTTAAGAGACTTCCGCAAAAGTTGTTCTTGGTTAACCTAAGTGTCCTGGGTTAATGCTTAAAATTGAAAAGGGAAGACAAAAAAGTATAAAAGAGTATAAAAGAGCAGTAGCTTTTGCACAGTTCACTAGTAGGGCTGATGATGGAGTGGGGAGGAAAATCTCCATGGATGCAGTCCCAAGCATCCAGCATTGACTTCGGTCACTTCGTCGTCGTGTAAGCACTACATTAGTCTCCAGGCATTGACTGTTATCCCAAGAAGAGAACTGGGAAGAAGTTCTGGGAAGACAGCCAGCCCTGCTTTCTGCTCCCAGGTTTGTGGCTTCTTATATGTGTATTGAGAACTAAGGATACCATGTTATCACCGTCCTTGATTTTTACAGGGTATATTGGCCAAGCCTGCCTGGTTGGGACAGTATTTCCATTATGGAGCCAGAGGATATTCCTGGCACATTTCCTGGAGGTTTGTTGGCATGGAGAGACAGCACTTGGACAAAGCCAGAATCTGTGGCAGGGTGTTTGCCTGCCCTAGCCTTGCAGCATGCCCCTCACAGCATTACCCTGTAGAGCTGCGGGAAGGGGAGCATCCAACGCAGCTTCCCTGCAGGAGAGAGAGGGGCAGTGCTCTGCTGGGACCCTGTTTGTTGGTAGGTGGGGCTGGTACGGTGTGGAGCTGGATGCTGCAGAGAGGGATTTGGAGAGCGCAGCAGCCTGGCTGCCAGCGGTCCGGCCTGGGGGCTCCTGGGGGCAGCAGATGGGCCGGGCCGAGCGGCAGGCACCGCCTGCGGGGACAGTGCTGTCCCCAAGGCAGGCCCAGGTGGGGAGCACCGGCGTTGCTTGCTCATTTGAGTTTGTCACAAGCACTGGCAATTGGCAGATCTGTCCTATAGCTCCTGCAGCGGGAGCTGGGCGTGCAGGACTCTTCAGCCGCCCAATGACCAGCAAGCGGCAGCGGTGGCAGAACGAGCCTGTGAGCTCTGAGGGCCGGTGAGAGATCGGAGTGCCGGGGGGCAGATGAGTTCACGGGAGAGCTGTTAACTTAATCTGAAGAGAGCGGAAGGGGAGGAAGCAAGGGAGAGGTTTCCACCCACCTGCACTAGGGCTGGCAGTGCCTGCAGCTCCACCACCCAAGCTCTTTCTGCCTCTGGAGACGCCTCGGTGACTGCTGGGAAGCTGTGGCCTTCGCAGCGCCACAGGTGCCTGCTGAGCCGTCCTACCAGGTGAGCTCCTGGCTGGTGTTTGCAGTGGTAGGTTGGGTGTTGCTTTATGGCATTTGTTTTCTTCCCTTTCATCTGTGTGAAACACCCATTGTTTATTTTTCTTAGTCACTGAGTCACCTCCATCTACTTTTGCCCTTTTCACATACTTGCTTTGCTTTCATCAATTACTGGAAAAAGTGCACAGTGGCACTTCCCTGTCACCATGGGCAACAAAGGTGAAGGCCTTCTGCCTTTGCCTTGTCCTGTTTTTCAGTCTCTCTGACCACTCCTATGGAGAAAAGGGCTCAGGGCAGGGCTTAACACGTCCTCTTCTGCAACACGCTTGGATGGAGCAAAGGCTCGCTGTCTCCCCGGCACTGCGGTGCCGCCTGGCCCTACTCTGTCCCTGTGGCCGTGCAGCACTCACCCTGCCTTTCTGACAGAGCTTGGTGTCCCGGCAGGAGAAGGAGGTCCCTGGTGTTGCTTGGGGCAGTTGCCCCGTCCTGCAGTGGAGGAGACTGTGCTGGGCAAGTCCCAGCGATGCTTCCAGTCTCTGCAAGCTGAGGGATGTGGGGGAGTGGAAGACTGCGGGTGAGCTGCCCCACTGTGAGCAAGTGACAGAACAGAGCAGGGGAGAGGATTTGCTGTCCCAGCCCTACAGGGTGGTATTGCAGCTGAGGTCCTGGGGGTTTGCACTCACTTCTGCAGCTTATTCCTAATGTGTGGACATAGGCATTCCTGGCCTGCTGCAAGATGAATCTTAATGTTCCTCCCTCCATTTCTAGAGTGGGTTTCCCCGCAAAATCTGTCTGTCTGTGATAGCTTGACAAAAACACCCCCTTTGTAACTGTGGGCCACGCACTGTGCAGCTCGCTTTTTCTGCTCTGCTGTATTTTATTTCCTAATGAGTTCTTCAGCAACAACAGTAGTACAATCCCTTTAACCTCTTCAACCCCTAGGGCTGCTCTGAAGGATTTTTCCCCTGATTGTATGTGGGAGTTACTCCCCAGGCTGTTTGGGATTTTAGCAGCCTTGTTTAGAGGCAGTGGAGGTCTGGGTGATTCCACATGGCCCCCTGCACCTCTCTGCAGATTTTGTTGCTTGGAGGCTGCCAGCAACCTGCACACGCAGGGACCATGCTGGCTTGGAATGCAGGACCTGCCCAGTGTATAAACTGGTGTCAGATGAACTTCTCTGGCTCTTGTGGACTAGCTTCTCATCCAGCCTGAACTGGTGATTTAGTCACTGTCAGCTAAATTGCCAGCAGCCAGGCTTGGCTTACAACTGAGTGCAAGTGTACACGTCTCTTGGAAGGATAGCATCACCCTCATGAGTGACCAAAAAAGCTCGGTCCACTTCAGTAAACTCAGCTCGTGTGCAGGGATTTTGAGAAGGCAATAGATCATGACTGCCATGACTGTCCCTGCCATGTTCTGAGTTACGACTGCTGTACCCATGGGCTGACAGGCTGTGCTAGACCTTTTCTCCAACCACTCTGGAAAAATGCTCCATTTGCTAGGAGCCATTTGGTTTTAATTTTGACTGAATGTACAATTTTTGAAGTGAAGCTAATGCTTTCAGACATCTTTGTTAGCACAGATGTGTGGAGAGCCTATGCCTGGACCCTGCTCCAGCTCTCAGAGACAGCAGCATGGAAGGTGGGCTGCCTTCCCTGGGATGAGTGTCAGCAGGTGCTGTTTCAGTATTAGAAATTATACTCAGTAACAGTACAGGGCTGTTTCAGAATTGGAAATAACCTCCTTCTCAAGCAGTTCTGGGGAGCTGTAGCAGTGCACTTGTCAGTGTTCTGATCCTGCTACCATGGGTGGTTCTGATTTAGTGAGAAAAACGTTTCACTTCATTCTCTGAACACAGCCTGGTTAAATGAAAGGTGGTGTGGTGTAGGAGATGCTGAACAGTGCAAATGAGATATTGAAGATGATAAGGGAAGCTTGCAGAAATGTCAGGAAATGCTGTACCATTCCCACTACTCTCCTCAGACCTGTGAGACAGTGGAGCTTGTTGCTCTCTTGCCAGCTGTGTTCGTATGAGAAGGGCAGCATACCAGCAGTGCTCCTCCAGCTGCTTGCAGTCAGGCTGGCTCATTTTGCCTCCAGCCCATCTCACCATGGTACATGTACCTCTTGCACAGGGCACATGGCACTTGTGAGGAAATGGAAAATGGCCTCATTTTTGCCTTGTTTCCAAACCAGAGTGGGAAGCCCTCGACTTCCCCCACGCTTCTCAGACCCACAGTATGTGGTGTGAATAGCTTCTGGGGCTCAGTGGTAGTTTCATATTGATCAGCTCTTTCCGGAGCTGCCTGCAGGTCCATCACTCCCTCTACAAAGCAAGCAGAGGAGATACCAGTCCTACTTCTGTTGGTAAAAACCTCTGCTTAATCCCAGATTGTTTTCCTCCTTTGGTTTTTAGCCTTCGGTTAGGCACCTTGCAGTCCCTCCTGTTGGCTAAGAACACGGGGCATTCTCTGTGTCTGATTTTGGGCTCTCCCTGTTAGCACTGTGTACACTTTGGGCATTTGCCAAGTGACTTAGCAGACCAAGTTTCAGTTTTTCCCGTCTGTATGTCCTTGGCATGCACTGCATTTTCCAGGACTGCTAGAAACCAGACCATAGGTGTCTTTTGCATAATCAAGGCTCAGCTGTCTTAATTTTCCCATACCAGCCCTCTGGTGAGCACAGATGTGGCTGAGCAATTTTCTCCTGACGCCTTGCTGTCACTTTTGCCACTCACACACCCCAGCAAGTGTAGCTGGTCTCCCTCTCCCAGCTTGCAGGGTTTGCTTTGGCTTTCTGTTGTAGTCTGGAACATGGCAGCTCGGCATGGCCTGGCCTGAGCCGTCTGTGGCTTGCAGGGTAGGATGCTCCTGATGGCAAGCAGAAACTCAGGACACAAAGACCTGATGGAAATGCCTAGGGGTGCCTGCTGAGCTCACAGTGACACCAACTTTTCTTGTCTGTAAGTACTTCTGCCTTCTGAGTGAAGTTCACAGACAAGATAATGAATTTCTCTTGTCGTAGCTGAACTTCTTGATCCGGTTTGATATCATTGCAGTGTGCAACTTGTGATTGCCCTCAGTTCACGACAACATTAGGGACAGATATCTTTGTGCCTTTTATAGATGACCTGTATATTCAGTCTTTGGTGGAAAATTTATTTGGATTTGTTTTAAGAAAATAACCTTTCTATTTACTTAAAATGCTTTTAATAACAATTCTGTTTAAGTACTGATAAGTTACAATTAGTTGAAGACCAAATAATGGCTTATACAAATGCTTCACGGTCTTTAAGTGAATATGGAATAGTTGCTTACTCTTTTTTATTGGTTTCCTTAGTAAAATGTAAACCTGGGTGCATCTTCCAGAATGACTGACATGCCTGATGCTCAGTAAGCCGCAGGTTTGATTTTGGTTGCAAGAATCTCATGTGCCTTTTTCTGTAATTGAGAAACCTGAGATCTAACCAAGACAGTACTATTCTTTCTGAAGAGCTGATCTGAGGGATGAGTTAAAGGACATGGCCTTTTTCTGTCCTTCTTGCTTCCTCTTGTCTAAGTAGTCCTATGTCAGTTGAACAGCCCCATCAGTGAACCTGTCAAGCAGAAGTTCAGCTGACTAGCCCAGAGCATCACTTGGATTTCATATAGTTTGTTAGAGAAGTCCTCAAAAAACAGAGTATTGATTTCTGTGAATAAAAATAGGAAACAGATGGCCTCAGTTCCAAGTGGTTAAGTGGTTTTTAACTAGTCCAGTAACTAATGTTCTCAAATGTCTACAAAATATTACAGTTTTATCTTAGCAAAGATCAAAATAACGACTTTAAAGCACTTGCCAGGCATACACAGCCATGTGTTCTAATAGATGACAGACCAAATGTATCTGACTTGCCAATCTCAAATTCTCCCCTGTACTCCTGCTGTGAATAATGCCTAATGACTGCTCTGATTGTTGGGGTTTTTTATTATTTTTATTACTACTACGGTGGACCCAGTGTTGCCTCAAACATGCAGCAGGTATTAAGAGAAGTCTGCAAGTCTGGGTTCTGAGGGAGAGCCTAGTAAGGAAGCATTTCCTGAGAGTAAGGAGTGGGAAGCCTCTGGAGCCTCCCAGGTCTCCTTAAGTGTCTGAGAATGTCAGCATCCACTGCAGTTTAGATCAGTCTACTTACTCTTGAGTATCTGTATTAATTCCTAGAAGAATGCAGAGAGAAGACAGACCATAGCATGCCCAACACAGATTTGCACAAGCAGGTTCTGCCCTGCATCACAGTCTCTCAGACAGGTTGCTTGTATGATGTCTAAGATGACTGACCCACAGGAACTGCAGCACTGACTAGCTGCAGGTGGAAATGCTGTGTGCCAGTTGCTGCAAACTCCAAATGCTAGCCTCAGCTGTCCAATTTATTCTGAAAACTGTTTTCCAATTGTACAATTTGTTCTGATGGCAGAGGAGGCCATTTGTGACAAGCTGAAATAAATCTTTAGGAGTCCACACTGTGTGGAGTTACAGTTGAGCTGATGCTTGCCTTTGTGCAAGATGCTGACTGATTAGTTTGTCTGCACAACAGCTGCTTCTGTTTTCTACAAACACTGCACACTGGTCTACAGTCTGTCTCTCTCTGGTGCCTTGCTGCTCTGCTCTGAGAGCCAAACCCCATGCCAGGGGAGAGGAATGCTGCTGTGTGTGCTGGGGCTCTTGGCCCCTTTTACCTTACTGAAACTTGCCTTCCCAGGACATGGGCTTCTCTTTGTTTCCCTGGTTTGTGTGTTACATGAATGGTTGTTTTTAAATAGTCTAACCTTCTACCTGGCTTGATTGAAAAGCATATTTTTGGCAGTGGAGATGGAAATATAAGCACACTTGAGAAATCTCTGGATCTGGAAATGGTACCCTTACCCTGCGTTCCCTGTCAAAACAGCCTGGAATTGAGCTTCTAGAAGTTCTGTGTATGAAGCTGAATGTCAGTGTCACCTCAAGAAATTATGCAAAAAGCTTGTAGCAGGGATTTTTTCCCTTGAATTTTATCTTACCTATTAGACTTTAATGCATCTCCTGAAGCAAAGAGAGAAGGAAAGAATGTCAGCTGTCTTTTGGTAAGTAGAGTAGATATCAGCAAGTCACACTTAGTGACGTTTGTGCAGAGCTTTAAGAATTAGAAAACAGTCTTGCCACAGTGACACGCAAGAGAGAGACTTGGGCAAAATTTGGGATCCTACGGTCTCTTTAGACACACAAGCGTTTAGCATTTACTTCTTGGATGTCCCATGTTCAACTGACACTGGAGTTTTGATTCCAAAATTCCTGTTGGATTTCTGTGTCTGCTTCTGAGTGTGCTCAGGATGTCTCAGCACAGCTGGTGCTCTGACAGTATCATCCATCTCTGACATATCCTGTGGTTAAATGCTCGCTCCTATCTTCTTCACCCACATTTTCTGTAAGGTTTGATCCAGTTCCTAATCGCCTGGCTCCTTCAGAAAGCGTGTCCAGGAGAAGCACCTCCTTTTGTTCTGTCTCAGCTGTAGCAGCATTTACAGAGGTTTCGGGAGCCCATAAAAAAATTCCCTCTCTCTGCTATGAAACTGGAGCAATCATATCTTCCCTGAATTTCCTTATTGTTCTGCTTATTGCAGGAAAAGGAGCAGTGGTGACGGATTGTCTTGGTGACTTCCTCATGCCCCTGGCCTCTTGAACAGAAGGTTACAGTTTCCCAGAGCCAGGCAAAGCCAGTCCCTCTGTGTGCAGGAGCAGTCTCGTCCTGCTGCTTGCAAATGAGTAGGGTGGATTGGATGTATGCAATTGTAAGGACCCAGCTCTCAGCTGCTTCCCCACTGGTGGGGACTGGGAATTAGAGGATCTTGTTGCCCTTCCGACTTCCCACCCTGGAGGAGAGGGAGCAAGCAAGCCTCGCTTCCAGACAGGCAGCCCTGCAGTGCCTCAGAACATTCACTATCTGATTTTCCCTTTAAAAATGCATCAGTTCATCTAATTGCAGAGTACCTGCACTGCTAAATGTGTTGCTTTATATACAAAAATTGTTTTCTTGCACACGAGAAGTCATAGGGTAAAGCAGAGGTTGAAGGGGAAGGAAAACCCCCGGCTGAACTCTGGAGTGGGAAGTGCAATTTTTTTAGGACAAACCAGCTGTGAGGCACTGTGGTGGGATTCTCACTTCCCCATGCCTCCAGGACAGCTGGGTGTGGCTCTTGTTCTGCTTGTGATTTCTAAAGGCTTGCTGAGCCAGTCCCAGCATGGTTGCAGGAGACCAGCAGCTTCCCCATCCCTTCCTTCCCTGTTAGAGGTGTCCTTCACTCCTAATAAGTTCCCAGGGAGGTTTTACTCCTCTTTGGATGGCAAGAATCTGGCCTGAGTAAGGCAGATCCTTGGAAAGACAAAGCAAGATCTATTAATCATCGTCCTTTTCTTTATTTATTTTGGGTATTTCCTGGTTTCAGTGTTGTACAATGTTTACCAAAGACAAGAAGCCAAAGTAAACCACACGAATGAAAAATTGGAAATGAAGGAGCCAGCCACACGGCACAACTGGTCCCATGCCTCCAAGGACTTCAGTCATTTCAGATCCAGTGCACACTTGGCATTCTCCTGCAATATGCTTGCAAGGAATCATGGAACAAACCTGCCCCCATGCACAGCAACTGACAGAAAGCTGAGGCAGGTCTGGAAAGACTCTCTAGCAAGAGGGGGGATTAATGTGCCTGCTTGTTAACTCTGGCAGAGTGTGCAGTCGTCATTGTGCCAGCAGAGTTAGGGAGAGCAATTGGAGAGGGATTATTTCATGATTGGTGGCATTCCTGGGGGATGGGGCATTTATTTGGGGCATTCCTGCTAGGAGTAAAAAGCAGAGGGGAGCACAAAGCAATTCCTTCACAGATGGCAGACTGTTTGGACATGAGGAGCCAAAATGGATGGAAATGTTCCCTTCTCTGTTAATCCAGTTGCAGACCTGACTCACCCTGACTTTTTCTGGTATCAGTGTTGTGCTGTTACTCAGTGAGAAGTTACGAGCTCACGAATCTCTCGTCCACCAAACCAGCTTGCCAGCTCCTTGCTGAGTTCCCCCTGAAAAGGAAGGGGCTGCCTGGTCTTGGAAGCAGGATTTCTCCACCTGCAGAAACAGGGAATGAGCCAAACTCATTCACAGGCTGTGCTTCATCATGAGAAGTGTGAGAAATACTTATTTTACAGAAAAGTTTAGGCCACTGAACAGTAGGGGAGAAGAATCCAGCCAACCTTTACTTTATCCATCCCTTCTCCCATTACTCATTACATTTTTGTTAGTGACTCTTGAAAAATTCTGTTCAGCTGTAGGGCCTGGCAAATATCAAAGAGGATACTGTCAGAGGCAAACATGGAGACACCAGAGAGATCACCAAGAAAAATGCTTCTCAGCAGAGGGTTGTACATGTGAGTATGTTCTGCCTGGCCTTTTGGTCCCAGATGTGAGCGGGGAACAATGAGTTCAAGGAGTGAACCCCAGAGAAATAAAGTACTCCAAAGAACGGATTTTAGAGAAATTTATTGACACTATTAATCATGGCACATTCAGGAAATTAATTTTAAATGATGTCATAAAAATAGCACATGAAAGAAGTGTAAATGTAACATAATTTCTATAAATAGAAGATAATATTTATGCTGACAGTAGTGTAAGTTATAAGCTGAAAACAAACCAGGTGGGCAGTCTGTTGGGAAGACATTGGATAACACAACCCAAAGAAACAAAGATCTTCTTGTGCCCACAGGTGCACACTGCAGGGTGAGTTAAGCGTTGAAGGAATATCACTGGAACTGATAAAAGGTAGGAGAGTGCATCTGATTTGATGTTCTTTCCCATGGTAGAGCAGATGTAAGGTAGACAAATTCTGTTACCTTATGACTGTCTCTCAACCAGCCTATTCTGGTCCTGTCGTTCAGAGCTATGGAGATCCATCTATGGAGCTATGTAGTTTCAGTTATAGTGATGGAATTTGGTTGTTGTTTGTTGTATTTTCTTTGATTCCTCTTCCTTTGACAAGTCTTCTGCCCAAAAGCTGTGAAATGCAGAGCAGATTACTTGAAAGCATGAGTTACTGTGCTTTCTACCCTTACTGAGCTATACACAAGCCTTTTTGTCATTGCTGCAACCCTCTCTTGCATTGCCATGGTACCACCATGCTCTTCCTGGCACATCCATGTGATTAACTCGGGATGTTAGAGGGGCATTCAGCTCAAAGGTTGTAAATGCAGGTATTTCACAGCAGTAGAAAACACTTTGGTTCTGAGGTTGATCATCTGGTATGGTGAGTTTCTTTTTGTAGATACTGTGATAAAGACAAAAAGGCATCTGGCAGCGCAGGCACAAGTCACATGGTCTCTTCTGAATCTGTCATTACTAAGATGGTACTGTTACACTCAAGAAAACTTACAGAAGAGCGAGAAATGCAATCTGAGGATAATTTAGAAGGAATGATTAAAATAGCTGAGTGTGTATTTGAAAATCAGCTTGGGCTGTCTGTTTTCAATCATGTTCAAATTCAGAAAGTCAGAGAATCGTCCAGTATTGGAAATAACTTATTATTTGGAGATGGTTTGGTGGCCCTATCAGAAACCACACACACATTTAAAATACTTGCTGACATCTTTTTATGATCAGGCTTTTAATTTTCAGTAAAAATTATTTTTTCATGCATGTTTACAACTCGGTTGAAGTCAAGCTTCTAAAAAGTTTGTTTAAAAAATTATATAATTGCAAGAGAAGGTAATAGAAACAATCCCTGCAAAAGACTCACAAAACATGTTGTTTTTCCAGTGAGTGAAAAAAAACCCAGGAAATGATACCTCAACTATTTTAGTATTTTTGAAAAATGTGGTGTATTGATAGGCTATAAATCCAGAAAAGTAGCTATACTGAAGAAGGAACTTCTGAGGTCTTGAATAGCTGAGAAAAAAAAGATTCGGAATTGACTAGTTTTCTCTTTCTGAAAGCCACTGTCATGTCTGAAATATTTCATGGCATCAGATACAGGAGTCAGCAGCTGAATGTGAAGCCTGAACTACCTGTGCAAAATACATCCTGGCATTATCTTTTTTGGAACAAATACAAGAATCTCGGTATTTTTGTGGTACATGATGATAATGATCTGCTTCATTTCCTGCTCAGATTCTTGCCCAACTGTTAAACACATTTTTTTTCCTATTGTATAACAAGCAGTTAAATATGTATCTCTGCATCCCAGCAAAGAGCTTTCCACCTCCGTACAGGAAACAAACTCTAACTGCTTCTGCAATGACTTGGGCTCATTCCCAGACATGTTTCCCTTCCATTAAAAAGCCCCCAAGAAACAAAAAACTCAAAATAGAACAGGAAAAGAAAACACTTTTTTCAGCCTATTAGCACCAGATAGGCGTAAACACAAAATATGTCCATGCATTCCTCTGAATGAGGCAAGACAAGGTTTGCTGGACCTTCCCACACTGGAATGCACCAACATGCCTGTCCCCTTGCCCAGCCTCCCTTGAAGGAGCTTTTACTTGAAGCTGAGTGAAGCTTTTTTCCTCCTTATGGGAAATTCTGGTGCCAGGATGTTAAACTCTGACTTCCTCACAACAGCCTGCCGGTGATGACTTGCACCTGGTGGGCTGTGACAGGGTATTTTCTCTTCTGGTGAGATAAAATGAAGCAGAAGTTGTCCAAACAGCGAGCATAAGAGATCCCATTCCTCTTTTTTCCTGACCCTGCTCCCCTGGTAGTGCAGCCTGTGCTGGGAGCCCATAGCCATAAGTGTTTGTGTCTCTGTCCAAAATCCTGCAAAATCTTTTTCTGGAAACAGGAATGGCACCACTATTTTTTAAAAAACTGGAAGTATGGCTTAGGTGTCCAAATACTCTTCTGAGCAGCCCATATTAGATGACATCTGTCATACAGTCTAGGATACAGCAAAACAAGCTGAACAACACAAAAGAGCGAAATAGACGTAGAGCAAATTAAAAAACTAGTTCAAAACACTGTGTGAGTGGTAATTGAGAAAGCTAAACACAAGTGTTTTCTGAAGATCTCTAAAACAATGTAAGAACCAGCCTTGTGTGTTGATAATATTGTACCAATCAACATTAGGAAAATTGCAGAAAATATTTTAAAAGAAAATATGATTTCTAGATTATGTCTGTTTTTAGGGGATGGATCCCCAGCAGCAGCAAGCTGGGAGCCTGTCTGTGCAAGCACATTTGGACTGAACTCTGAGCTCCCAGTACCGTGTGAGTTTTCTCAGAGTTCTCATTTTGGAGTGATAGATCTGTGTAGTGATAAGATTTTGTGTGTCACAGTGGTCTTCAGAATAGGGTGTCAAAACTTGCTTTTTTTCCCACTGTATATTATTGGAAAATACGTATTTACTATGTATCCTAGTATTCCTGTAAGAAGGAAATTTTTTACTGTACCTAAAGGGCTAAGTAAGAAAGGAACTGCGTTGTCCAGCTTTGCCTTGCATGTAGACTGTTTCCTGTTGATGCAGTTTCCTTGGGAGTTAAGAACTCATCAGAAATACTTTGGCAGAAATTACATATTTCTGTTGTTGAGTCATGCTGTTATAACTATTCTAGAAAAAGGAAACTTTGGTGTCTTAGCCTGCGAACTTCCTTGCAAGAGTCTCCTCAGTTAAGGTAGCACATTAGTGTTGAGTTTTTCTGACTGAATGCTTTCAGAAAGGATATGACAAAAATAAATACACAACTCTGCTTCCTTGGCAGAGGCAGTGCTGGAGGCTGGCTGCTGAATGACTAACCAGCTCTTTATCATTATCATGCTCTGCCACAACTGCAAGGTGAGGATTGCCCAGAAGAAAAACAAAAGTAATGGAGTCCTTTGCATTTAAACTTCCAGTCTGAAGATCTAACCAGGGGATTGAGGAGCTAGCAGGGGAGGCCTGATACAGAACACAAAAAAGTTAAAATGGTTTGCTTTTTGTTATTACATGCCATTTTGTTGTAGTTTGAAGATGAATACTTGAAGCCCTGCAAGACAGATTAAAGCACAGGCACCAGCAGTGCACGCAAAGAATCTATTCCCAGGACCATGAAAGGATGCCAAGCAATTCTGCTTTCAATTAAGTGAGTATTATACCTCTTGTGCCAGAGACTGAAAGGACAGATTTGAATTTTGGCTTTTCCTTACCATCCTTTTTTGGGGGCACTTAGAGTAAGAGTATCCCGGGCTCAGCCTGCCTGGCACTGCTGTGGCCAGTCTGACTGGCACATCCTGGTTACCAGTGGTAAGTATGAGGAAGCAGTTTTGTGCTGTTTACAAAGATTTGGCAAGTGTGCTTTCTGCTTGTGTCACAGGCTGGTCAATGGATTCCTGCCTCCCTCCCTTTTCTACTGCTTCTGCTTTTTGTTTGAGGCAGGGATCTGGGGAAGGATGTTGCCTGGGTTGGGTCTGTTCTGCACTACTCACTTGTTTCTTTTTAGCAGAAAAGCAACAGGCAGCTCTCAGTGTGGACACTGACACAGAGGAGGAAAGAGAGGAAGGGAGGGGATGGGCTGCAGGATCCTTCCATACGAAACTTGGAAGAGGAAGTGCTTAAGGAGTGCATCATGCCCAGTTTGAGTACTGCTTGTGCTGCTGTTGGATAAAGACGAAAATTTAAAGCAAGACAGCTTAAAAAGAATGATCACGTCTCTGTCTTATCCCCATCTACCTGCTGGTAAAGGCTCGTGTGGTGTCTCTGCTTGGAACATCTGCAGTTACAAAAGCACAGGCTTGTTGCAGATCCATGTGCTTCTCTTGGGAAAATGTAGTGTAGGTGAAGGCATGTTATTTGTTTTAAACAGTATGAAAGAGGAAATTTAATCATAGCTTAAACTTGGAAGAGGAGAGAAAGCACCTATAAGGTGCACCTTTGTTCAATGCTAAACATGCAGTTACTCTGGAGAAAAAGCAACTGAAGAGTATTCTCATCTTAAAAGAGAGGAGCTTTCTCCTAGTTTAGAGTCTTTGATTTCAAAAGAAGTTGTTTTGAGCCATGCTGCAGCTCAATTTGAAGCTAATGCTCTGGGAGGCAGGTGGCTGGTACCTTGTCTGTGTGTGTGGGGCAGTTTGTGGAGAGCATTTTTGTGCATCCTCAAACCTTCCCGAGTCTGGATAATGTTATAAACCTTGACAATCACCCCCATTTCTTGGCATTTTAAGCAGCTTGCTGAAATGGACTGCTTGGTTTGTGAAATGTGGCATGGTGACATCAGTCTTCTCTTTCTGAGAGAAACAAGAAACCTGGCCCAGTGTAGATCCGTCCGTGATGAGATCTGGCTGAGCCTGAATGTTAGGAGAAGGTGTTTTCTTCTGAAAAAACAGCTGGTGCCTACCTCAGTCCTCCACAAATGCATGATGAAGCTGTAACAGATAGAGGTGTGTGCCTATTTCACACTGAATTATATACATTGTCTTCTTCTCCAAAATTTTTTCCCAAATTAACTAAAATTTTTTACTGTGTCAGGGAGGTGCAATTTTGAAGACAAAAATACACAGTAACAAGTCTTATTGAACTCAGAGTTAGTATTTTGAAAACTGAAATCTTCCCTATTGAAGAACAGGAACCATTTCAGCTGAGAGATGCTAGAGGGAAGAGGTGGCTTTGGGGAAGTTGATGACATCCTTTCCCTAAAAGACTATTTCCCTTCTCTCTGCTCCACAGCTGCTTTGCCTATATTTTACAATGTTGTGCTTATCAGCTATCCTCTGTGGTAGACAGAAGATGCAAGGGTATCTCAGTCTTTCAATTTCTTTTTCTCTTACCCTAATGTGCAATGCTAGTGTCAGCACAGTGTGACTGAAGGTTGCTATGAGGTGCATTTGGGCTCTCTGTGGGTTTTGCCACCCTTGATCACACAGATGGTGCTGTGGGCCCTCTGACCTGTGGCAGGAATCAGTCCATCTGTCTGCTCTCAAGCCAGTACTTCTTGGTGCAAGAGGGCAGAAAAATGTTACCATTTCTGAACACAGAAAAGGTAACTGCAATAGGAATGTTAGTATTTGAATTTAATGGACTTCCCTTTCAGAGCTGGTAGGATGACTCCCTGCCCCTTTATGCAAACAACATACTTGACTATTTGACCAACCAGATATTACTTCAGTCAGGTTAAAATGAATACCATCAAACCTCTTCTCTCAAAATTGCCTTTGATGTTTACAGAGAGATACCTTACTTCAGACTGTGTCTTGTGCTTCAGACAGGATATCATTCCCATTCTTATTCATTTTCTGTTGACAATATATGACTGTAGTGTCCTAGGAAATTAAAAGATGTGGAGTGTTTCTATAGTACTCTCCTTGACTAAATAATTTGACTCCAACACTTAATATATGTATGAATATATTGATAATATTTTACAGAACCTACATAACCTCTGAGATGTTCTGTTTCTCAGCACAGTGAACAACCCCCAGTGCCTACCAGACTAAAGGTATCAAAAGCAGAGGTACAGGGAGGTGAATGCAGTTCTGCCTGGGAACTATTTCTGCACTTAATAGTGGAGGAAGTGATTGTGAAAGAATAACTTGCGCAAAATAGTTGCATCACCCTCTCCAGCAATGGGAGTTGACTGACAAGAAGAGACCGAGGCTAAATTTTCTTTCAAAGAAGAGAGTTCAACCACAGTTTGTTCTCATTTCTGTGTCCCCAATCAGCAGCAGCGGTTGAACTGGTAGAAATGTGAGTCTGAAGGGTGAACCAGACATTCTGGACAATCCTGGACTCTTCAGATGCCGTGGTTTCCTTAGGAGAGCCACCACTAGAGAGAAGAGGTGCAAACTACCATGATTCACTGGCTGCGTAATTAAACACTGGGAAACTGGGAACGTGAAGTTTGGTTTGAAGAGAATATTTTGAAGAAAATATTTTGAAGCTGAAATATTTTCTCACTTCAGGGCTGTCACCTTATCAGACCTGCCCAAAATTTCCAGCTTTTGTTGTGTTTGCAGGTATGAGGTGACCGTTCAGATGCCATGACCAGCACATGAGCAGACTGAAACGCAGCATGCAGGACGCAAGGTGAGTACTCAATATCTGCTTATTCAGGGTTTACGGGTACTGTTCATCTGCAGTCCTGGAACTGTTTACAGTTCCAACTTGGGAAAGTGTTCTTTGGCCCCTGTGGGAGGAAACACAGCCCTTCTTTACATTAAAATCAGTATTGTTCTAATTACAGCCACTGTTTATAGGGTGACGGTAACATCCAATTCCTATCTATCACTGGTGTTGTTTTACAGAAAAGTCTGTTAGACTTGGTTACATATCAGCTTGTTCTGCCTTTCCAGTAAGGAATGTGAATTGCTTACACAGTGTGCAAAAGGGTGTGGCAGGAGCTCTACTTTTAGAAGCCCTGAGGCTGGTGAGACTCCTTGCAGAGGACCCCCAGATCTCTTCCAGGAAAGTTTGTGTTGTCGGCAACCTCAGGCCACTGGAAGAGCTGAGAAGAGGAGCAGGCTCTGTTTGGGCTTCTACCTGCCAATGTAGCCATACAGAATGTGCAGGCTGATGCCGCAAGGGCTGTGAGTGTTTGTAATCAGAATCACAGAATGACTTTGGTTTAAAAAGACCCTTAAGACCATTGAGTCAAACTGTTAACCAAATACTGCCAAGCCTATCACTTAACTATGTCCCTAAGCAACATGTCTGCTTGTCTTTTAAATACCTTCAGGGATGGTGACTCCACCACTTCTCTGAGCAATCTGTGCCAAAGCTTGATTGCCCTTTCTGTGAAAAATTTTTTCCTAATATCTAATCTAAACTTCCCTTGGTGCAACCTTAGGCCATTTCTTCTTTTCCTATCAGTTGTTACCTGGGAGAAGAGACTGACCCCCACCTGACTACAGCCTCATTTCAGGCAGGTTGTAGTTGTGATAAAGTCCCCTCTGAGCCTCCTTTTCCTCCAGGGTAAACACCTATACTTCCCTCAGCTGTTTCTCTTAAGACTTTCATTACACTCTTCCCCAGCTCAGTTTCCTTGTTCTGCACAACTCAATGTCCTTCTTGAAGTGGTAAGCCCAAAACTGAACACAGGATTTGAGGTGTGACTTCACCAGTGCTGAGTATCTGGGGACTATCACTACATTGGTCCTGTTGGTCACACTATTCCTGATACAGCCAGCTTGCCATTGGCCTTTGTGGCCAAAATATGCTGGATCATGTTCAGCAGCCTGTTGACCAGCACTTCCTGATCCTTCTCTGCTGGGCAGCTTTCCATCCACTCTGACCTCAGCATTTAGTGCTGCATAGGGTTGTTGTGACCCAAGTGCAGCATATTGTGCTTCATTTTGTTGAGTCTCATGCAACTGGTCTCAGACTGTGGATCCATCCAATCCAGATCCCTCCTTAGAGCCTCCTTGCCCTGCAGCAGATCAACACTCCCACCCAACTTGGGTGTCTGCAAACTGAGTGTGCACTCAATCCCCTCATCCAGATCATTGATGATCTAACCATCTTCCCCTATTTGGGGCTGAATCATCCAGCTGTAGCTTCTTTGCTGAGAGGAGGCATAATGTGAGTGATGAAGGAGGTGAGAGCCATAGCCAATGTGCATATAAAAAAGCAGGACACTGAGAATGATCCTTTATGGCTCTTGACAAGTGATATGAGTGTACTCCAGGGATGAGCAACACACAGTGGTTGCAGGGCTGAGATGTTCAAGTAGGAGAGGAAGATGGACATCACAGAATAACATATAAAAAAAAAAAATCCGAGATTACTAATAAAATGGTGCAGGATTTCAAGACACTTCAGCTGCTGTTCAAAATTTGACCCTACCTTTTCTTCCTTCTATTTCCTACAGCAAAATGTTCATCCAAGCAAAACACAAACCAAGAACTACACACGCCTGGCAAGTGTT